>WWET01002639.1:140931-151878 GCA_011038615.1 Limnodynastes dumerilii | reverse complement strand
CTGCCATAAAGCCCGCACGACAGAGGGGAGTGACAGGGGGTGTGCACTCCCCTCTGTCTTGTGTAATTTCAGACCCCCGCGCGCACGCAAAGCACGCGGGGGTCTGGATCCGGTCCTCTGTGGTGAGTTTTGCTCTCAATTTAATAATACAGGATATATGACCCATACTGACAGTATTAGAGCTAGGACCACCAAAACAGAGAAGCCTTATAAGTGGCTGGGGGCATATCACATATTTGCAAATGTATGTAACAAATTCTCTGACTTTTATTTTTAAAGATAGAAAGTTATGGTTAGTTACTGGTTAATGCAAGAGTGCTGGGGGAACTTTAGGCCAGATCCAAACTTAAGGTCATTTTACGTACGCAAGTGTACCTGAGTTATGCACTCCTAAGTATGCACTTCCCCAGGCACTGCCCTCGCATGCACATAACTTATCTGACCTACATGTTCAAAACCCTAGTTTAACTTTACCTTGCGTATCTCTGGTCGCACGTAATACCCAGCCCATACTGTGCAATTTAAATGTCTCCCCCATCCCACAATGCCTATATAATCGGCTTCCATAGGAAGGACATGGTTGTGGCTTTGGAACATGAAAGAAACCTGGATGGAGCCTCATTCTCTATGACATTTGGTATGCTTATACCTTTTATAGGTGTTATTTCTCCTGGTCTCTCTTTATTATTTTTACAGTTTCAGTTCGTGGAAACAAACGAATATACACCAAAGGATGGCAGCCCCTGACTAATCAGGACCCATTATGAGCTCAGGCATAAGGCCGTATAGCTGATCGTAACGGGGCTTCCTTTATGGCGGAGGTACGACATGCGTAAAGGGACGGAAAGCCCCCTTTTCATAAGAGCCGCTGGCCGTAAATTAAGTGCATGCGCACAACCTTCAAAACAGGGAATTACGGGCGAGCTGCACGTAATTCCCATTGGCCGTTCTTCAGGATCCGGTCCACTGTCTCACCAAAGTCTTACTAACGTTTATTATTGTGCACAATTTGTTACTTGCTTACAGTACAGTGTCATGTTATTAATGGAATTGTTAGATTCTGTAAAAGCATGGTCCCCGTCATGGAACAAGATGACAGAGATCCTAAGCAATGTGGGACTGAAGGTTCTACACTTCTTTCTCTACTGTCCAGACTCTCAGACAGGGTTCTGTAGTACTGCTTTTACAGAGTGGGCTTTGTACTGATCAAAAAAGGGAAGTTTAGTTAGAGTTTCACATACAGGTTGAGACTGGAATGTACAGCATTTTATCTTATCAATTTATATAAAAAGAAGCAGCTCTAGAGTTAGATGTTTGTCTTCAAGCCAGGTGTGCAATTTATTTATCTGTGCCACCAGTATTTAAAAATAGTTTTACCTCTTTTAAAATATCTAGTGTGTATTACAGCCCGGATTCACAACCCTGGACTTATTGCAGGTACGTCCTTAATTTACCAATAATAGCTACTACGCAAGTGTAGTAACTATTTTACGTAATCTACGTATCGTCTTAATGACCGCATATACGCAATCTATGTAACAAAATGATACGTAGATAACGTAAAAGTTACAGCACATGAGTAGTAGCTATTATCAGTAAATTAAGGACATATGTGCAATACGTCCGGGGTTGTGAATCCTGGCCTACAACTTTATTTTTACTGCAATCAGTTTTTCTTGTTATGCATTTCAAGAAAAGAGATCGCACAATGCAGAGGTCTATACATTGAAATAGATTTATCCGTTACACAACCTAATGGTCCACAATGTGTCTTCATCATCTTAATTGGGAGTGTAATATACATTTTTTGCTAACTGCCATAAAACCTTATTTTACAGTTTTTATCTAGTCTGAAATGTCTTCATATATATAGTGCATAAAAATATAAGTACAGTAAATCATAGATTCGGCCATTTATAAAGGAATTAAAAAGTTGAAAATAGAAACTATAAATAGCAGATATTCATGACAAATGGAGTGACGTTATCTTTAAAGGTTTCCATGGAAACAAATCAGCATAGAGTGAAATGGAAAGTGAGATAAACCACTAAGGATACAGACAACCTCTCCCAAAAGAAGTGACATTTTATAAAAAATGAAAATATGAACAAATATCTTTTTCATAAACATTTTATCTGATCTAAATAATAGATTAATCATATGGCTTAAGCGTGATTCTGGTTTTTGCTGATTGTATTAAATGTAAGTGGGTCACATAAACAAAAATTTAAATAACATGCATTACACAAGCTTAAAAATATGTGTCAGGAGGTTCAAATCTTCATTATATATATGTAAATATTAGATCAATTAATTTAAATAGAAAATTTCAGTTATAAAAATAGAAAAAACAGTATGTTTCCATGCAACAGTTTAATCTTATATGGTCAGATATATGATCCCAGCTGTTATTTTCCAGAGTGCATCAAATTTATTTTATGTATGTAAGGTTAGAACACAGTAAGAACTTTGTTGCTCTAAATCTTGAGTTTTTTCAGATTTATGAGCAGGATTTAGAACATCCAATTTATAAATCAGTGATCTGTGCAACAAATTATAGAAGCTGTTAGACATTAGGAACATAAATTAGAAATTTATGGTCGCAGTGCAAGGTATTTCCTCTTCACACAGAAAAGGCCCTAATTAATGTTAACATTTGTAAACCTGACAATGAAATACAGCAACATCATCAGTTACAATGTATAAATCTTACTGCAAAGGTGACACTTATCAACCAAGACTTCCAACTCAGTGTTTATAAATTATATTAAATCAGCTTGAGAAAAAACAGCTATTATCACAGTGAAACATTATTCAGTGTTAAGAAATGGAAGTGGATTGTCTCTGCTCCAGTACTTGAAAGGTTATGTTAAAGGAATATTTACATAGCAATATAGAAAAAACCTGTACTCATCTAATATGTGTAATGTGTCAAATAGTCTAGTATTTAAAAGCTGTTTAATGCAGATCATACACTACTTAACACTGTATTATAAATCATGTAGCTAAAAGCATAATAATCTCAATATTCAGCAAATTGGATGCTTCGTGAAATATGGCATTTGTTTCCTCCTTCAAAATAATGGGGCATAGCTCAGTATAATGCAACAATGACTGGTGATTATTATGTATGATGCCATACTAACTAAATACTATTATGACAATTTAAAGAATACATCTTTAAATGAAGAGTGACAGTTTTGTTCACAATGGATTATTTTCCCAATAAAACTGATAAGTAGTCTCTTAATGTAGGTTCACTGTGAATGCTGCAGTGTTTTTCATTCAGAACCTAGCTTAATAGTCTGGTGTCACTTGTTGATATTTGAATGATTTATAGAAATGGCCTGTCTCAGTCTAGCATATAGACTCTCTCTACCATATTCATTAATCAGTCACCTATGCAAATTGGGCAAGAGAGAAATCACTTGAATTTTTTGTCACATTCCTAAGCCTAATATTATGTTGATTTTGCTGGCAAGATTTAAAAGTAAGTTTTTATTAAAGGCAAATCTCAACATATTGGATATTTTTTCCAGTGACACAATCTAGGTTTTGTTCTTATTACGCTTTTGCCTTTAATTCACTAGACAAGAAAAAGAAATGGTACAAACCCTCGTAAAAGCATCAGCATACAGCAGTAGATATCAGCAATAGATCAATTAGACATTATGGACCTGAGAATCTTCTTAAAATAAGAACTTAAAGTCACTCCTGGGCTAAACCATGTTGATTGCAGGGGAGTCATATTTCATCTGTTGCAAACAGTACTAGTGTTGAGAGGTGATATTTCACAGCCCAAGTCTAAATAATAGTGTAATAGTAAAGCTGGTCAGTATCTGAGCGCAGTAAGCAATTCAAAGATATATCCCTGCATGCAAATAATACAATTAAATTAAATTAATTCCCCCTGCAATCAACATGGTTTTGCCCAGGAGTGACTTTAAGTTCTTATTTTAAAAAGATTCTTAAATGTGAATCAGGTCCTATTAGATTGATTAAAGTGCACAGGGCTTGGATCCAGACTTAAAAACCAAGGCCAATTTACGTATGCGGAATACATAAACCTGGTTATGGGAACTCACTGCACATGTGCGTGACAGATGTTCTTCACCATAACTTTGATCCTATATAACTTGTACATAACTCTGTACGATAAGGTGTGACATCCATACGCAAGCCGAATATATGCATAGTGGGCGGATGGAGACATTTGTACAGTATGTGTTGGTTTAGGCACTTACATATGTCAAGGCATTATGTATGACCAAAGATATGTAAGGAAAATTTAAGGTAGGGTTCTGAACATGTAAGTCAGGTAAGTTATGTATGTGAGAAGTGAGTGCCAGTTGGTGTGCATTATCCTTAGTAGTGCGTAACTTAGGTTTGCTTGTGTACGTAAAACAATCCTAAATCTAGATCAGACTTTTAAACTATAAAATATAATCTTTAATATTTTATTATAAAGTTTTTCATTTAATACATATAGGAGGCAAATGTAGAGAAAAAAATGCAAACAAACAATACATAAACTGACTAGTAAAATAGACCACCTAGGTCAAGGTTTCCCATTCCAGCCGGGGCCAGATTAAGGATCACACAGGCCTGGGGCTGAAAATGATCAAGGGCCTATTAAAGTGGGAGTGACCAGGGCATATGCTGTAGGTGTGACCAGTGCTGTGCCCTCCTTCCATTACATTCTATGATTATTATTATATACGATTTTTATGACATTTTACCCGTAGGCAGTAACACTACTTCCCACAAGGCATGTCCGGACTTCATAACGGTCAACAGAAGATACAAAGTGACCTCAGAGCATGGGATAACAAAGGGAGGCAGAAAGGACCAGTGCTAGGTTGTTCAGCATCCCCTCTACAAACTATGAATTTGTACCCTCCTGTTTTGTCCCCTTCTGACAGCCACACATTGCAGCATTCAGGGCCAGTGCGATGTACTCCGCAGGGGAATGCGGCACACTCAGGCGCCATGCTGGATAGACACCGCCACTCATCCCGCCACTTCTTACAGTTGACATTTAACCAGATCTAACTGTGAGAGCTGGTGCTGGTCCCATATACAGCAGCACCAGCCTGTGTAGGGAGATGCTAGATCCAAGTGAGCTAAAGGACCTCTGCTGATGTCTAGCCCATGTGACCAGTCACCTGATCAGGGGTGGAGTCAGTGTTTCCTCTGTTTTCCTGTCTGTGCAGCACATGGAAGCTTCTGCTGTGTCAGAGTGATTTCATTTACAGTCATATATCTGCATTGTCTCTCATGAAAAGGGATTTTTTTTGTGGTGTGAGAGAGGTAGTCTGTCTTAAATTGGGCACTGTGTGTGTATATGTATATAACATGCTGGTGGAACCCACTAACCCAGGTAAGAGCGGCAGGGGAGACGCTCCCCGTTGCCTACCATTTATGTCAGGTCATGTCAGTGCTGCAACAAAAAAAAAAGTAAAAAAAAAAAAGATAACTTAAACTTACCTATAATGGCGGTGCTGGAACCCAGCATCCTCTGCACTCCTCACTCCTCCATGCTCCCTTCTCATTGAATTTCGGGAGTGACTTTCAGTGAGGAGTGCGCAGACAGGAGCCTGAAGACTGAAGTAACAGAAAAAAGAAGGTCAAGTAAAAGGTAAGTAATGGGAGCACAAGCAGGAAAAATCATGCATAGTGATGAGAAAGCACCACCTTTAAGGAAATCTGGATCTGGGGCTGGATCCAGATTTAGTTAAGTGCTTGAACTTAGTTACTCCTGGGCTAAACCATGTTGATTTCAGGGGGAGTCAAGTTAATTGTATTCTTTGCATGCAGGGATATATCTTTGAATTGCTTACTGCACACAGATACTGACCAGCTTTACTATCACACTGTTATTTAGACTTGGAATAGGAAACATCACCTCTCAACTCTAATACTGTTTGCAACTGATGAAATATGACTCCCCTGCAATCAAAATGGTTTAGCCCAGGAGTAACTAAGTTTAAGCACTTAAGTAGGTCTGGATCCAGCCCCTGGTCCGTAGTTATTATACGAATGCCAGATAATGAAAAACCGCCCTCTAAATAATATACATTAAAAACACACAATAAATGCTAAATATTACATATACAGCTTTTAAGATAATTAAAGTAAATACTTAGATTTTTCTATATTCATCAGTTACCATTGCAAAATGTATATTTTTCTTGCCATCTGTCTCAGCCCTGGTAGCCTAAAAATGAATTCCTGAAATACAGAGAATAAACTATAAACATGTCAATACTGTGATTTACTCTGTGGGAATAGAACAACTGCTTGAAAATGTTTGAAATCCAGCACATGTGGACAAACACTAAACACACATAAGGAGAACATAATGTGTCCCATGTTATTTTGCATTTTATTAGACATCAGTTCCTTTCTAAATGGGGTAAATCTGAAAGCATTTATGATAAATATTTCTGCACTTAGTAAAGCAGCTGTTGAGTGAGCTCAAGGGTCTGAACAGCATTTAAAGACTACTAGAGTTAAAAATAAATCCTTTTTACAGATTTCATTAATCTTGGATTATTTTTTTTCACCATTGGAAGTTGTCTTGCTGCTTGTATGAGTGCATAAATCTAAGGGCTGGTCTTGTCTTGCAACTTATCTCCATGGTCCTGCATACCTCTGTATTCCTAATATTGATACTGACCTTTATTGTTCTCTAGACAGTACTTTAATGTTGTCTTTCAGCGACAGCACCTTTTCAGGAAGAGCGCATCTGGCATGGTGCCCCCTTACTTCCGAGCAGTGCTTATTGCAATGTGCACTAGGCACTGCTGATGCTATATTTCAGTTCCCATTTTACTGTGCTTGTACAATTGATACCCCTAAAAAATGTGTGTGCGTGTTTGTGTGCATGTATCTATGCAATTTGTGGAGCCAGAGCTATTTGGTGTGGCTGCTGGGGTGCACCAGTGAAAATCTAGTCTATGGCATCGATATGGTATGAACCAGTTCTGTGTTGTCTAAATTCTTGCACCTATTTTCAGTACTCACAACTAGGAATGCCAGCCATGCCTAGCTACTCTTGCTGTGCAATGCATGCATTTGCACCTGTTGAACATTTTTCCACTGTATAATCTGGTATCCTGCATATGTTGCTTATGTATGCATACATTGTTCCCTCCGGTGGTCAAGACGGAGAAGAGACGGCAGAAGATTCAAGTGATCGACTTCTTCAAGCAAGTGGACCGGATCTGCAAGCAACAGGACCAGATCATCTTTCAAGATGTCCCGTTTTGCCTGCAACAGCTCCCGATCTCCTAGCAAATCATCCCAAGATAGATGACTGCAGAGTTGATACTGCATTTTATTAATTTTTACAAATACAGCACACATCACACATAGGTTTTTTTTTACAGAGTGGCCACCTATATTTTATTTACTTGTAAGGGTGACACATTATTTACATTTCATATATGTGTGGGTATGTTATGTTTTTTACTGTCCGGAATGTTTGTTTATTTTGTGTAGGGTTTTTTTTTTTTTGAGAGGACAGATTGCAACATGGCAACATGCCATGCTTATAATACTAAAAGGCACAGCATGGCCTGAAACACATGGCCATGCTGTGCTTTCTAGTACTATCTGCAGCAGCATGAAAAGGGTTAATAGCATGCTGTGTTTGTCATTTTTACTAGGAAAAACACGTCAATGATGTTTACATGTGTTTTTCAGCTAAAGTGTGTTTCGCTTTCAATGAAAGCACCACACACAGAAGGCGATTTTTGGCAGCGATTTCAGGACAAACTTGAGGCGATTGTGTCAAAATGCCTTTAGTAAATCCTGCGATTGATATCTCATAAATTGTAAAATTCGGGACTATGATGTTTCAACGATGTTGGTCGTGGCGATTTAAAAAAAAAAACATAGTCCCGGGACTCTAGCTTAAATGAATGCATCGATGGCAAAGTCGCAGCTTAAGTCCCAGGAGTTTGGGCGATTTCAACAAAATTGACTTTATTAAATGAGGTCCCAAGAATGGAAACACAATAAACTGGAGATCAGGCTTCAATTGCAAAGAATGCTTAGTAAAGCCTCCTTTTTTATATTAGTCAGTTGTTTATACAATTATTTCTATATTGATTGTTTCAATTCATTTTTTATTTATTTTTAAATACAATTTTGATTTGAGTGTTATAGCTTTTAACACTTGTGTACAATGCTACTGATGGTATGGTATTATGTATATTTATCTCTTTCCTTCATAACTTATATTTAACTTATTTGTTATTACAAACATTTTATATGCACAGGGGCCCCCAAAGGTTAGTTTCCCAGGGTCCCCACAAACTTTAATTTGGCCCTGTCGTTATATGACCCGTTTATAAAGCATTCATATTTCAGAACCCTGTGTGGGTTGGTCCACATGTGTTGACCATACAGACTGGGCTGTAAAATTGCTACACAGACCATCACTTTTGTCATCAAAAGGAGCCATGAACACTGCATTGTGCTTCTCTGTCACATTGATCAATGAGTAAAAACTGTGCTTACTTCCCAGACTTGTTTTGCTACATCTGTGGTGAGATTACATTTAAATAGCTGAAACGCTGTTTGACTCCATGCCTGAATCAGTGCTATGAGTTTTACTTTGGATGCAAAGTTGGTAACCTAGACAAAGACTGGGGGCAAGATTTACTAAAGTCGATTTGACCAAAATCCCCAGTGTTGTTCATTTTTTAGTGGGGATTTGAAAGTCTCTGGATTTACTAAGCAGAAATCACCATGAAATCGCTGTACATGAGTTGTTTCTCAAATCCCAACTTTTAAACTCTCTCTGGCGATTTTTGCTGTTCACTAGATACAAATTTTACTAAGGTGTGATTTTGTTAAATCGCTGTAGATGAGCCCTCAAATCGCCACTGATAAAGAAGGTGGGTGAGAATGGAGAGTTTGGTCAAATAGCTATCAATTGGTCATAAACTTATGATTCAACACAGGTAATGCAACACAGGTACGTTTTGTAAAAAGCCTTTTTAGCGTTACATGTGTAATGTTTGTAAAATATATGTATAGTGTTGTGTAATAATATGAGCAGTTGATGTAATGAATAAATTAAAAACACATAATTGTTTTAATTCGTTACTTTTACTGGGACAAATATATATATGATATATTACACATTTCACTTCATCTGTTATAGCCCTCAGCACACACTACATATTACACCCCCCTTATATCCCTCTCTACACTTTATAAATACTCCACTTCTGTTATATTACTCTCTCCATATCACACATTTACCACTGATATATCCATTTCCACTAAATATGCATTACAACTACACCTCCTTTTGCTATATCCACTCCACTTACCCCCTTCTGTTATACAGTATGCTTTTCCACACTACATATTACACTTTAACCCCTTCTGTTATTTCTGTTATCCCCCCCTCTCTTTTTGTTATATCCCTCTCCACATAACATAATACACATTTCCCCCCCCTTCTTGTATCTCTCTCTTACCACATTACTCCTTCTAGTCACTATGGAGCAGATTCAGACTCCTGCATGCTTTCCGTGCGTGCGGGACTCTGTAATAACACGAGACAGAGGGGAGTGCACATCCCGTTTCACTCCCCTGTGTCTTGCGGGCTTTATGGCAGCGTAAGCTGCCATAAGCCTGCATTAAATCAAACGTGCGGGTCAGCGAGCCCCCTCCCACACTGTACAATTTAAATGCTTCGCCCCGCCCGCTTTAGCGAGCAGAAGGGAAGCACAGCCCATTTCCTCGGAAATGGGCTCGGACGGAACAAAGTTCTATAGTAACCCTAGCGTAACATCTGGAGGGCGCAAGTACCCTCCAGTAAAGGCAGGTCACTTACGCACAATGCTTGCGTAAGTGAACTTATTAAATCTGAATCCGGTCCAATATCCTTACTTACCTGCCCACTATCTGCAGCATAACACAGCCTCCTCCACTTCATTTATCTCCGTGGCTCTTCTTTCTCTGGAGCAGGAAGCTCCACCCCCTCAGCTCCGTGCCTGCAGTGCCTGACTGTGATATGCTGATCCTGCCTGCAGAGAGTGTAGCTGCAGGCAGAAGCAATATGCACACTTCTGCACGGACCTGGGCAGCTCTCCTAGCTACTGGACCCGAAGCCCATGCGTACAACCTAACAAAGGCACGCATACCACGGGTTGAGAACCCCTGGGTTAAAGGATGAACTCTGAGGATTTTTTGACATCAGTGGCGATTGCAGCAATCTATAGGGATTTAAATCGCCATTTTAAATTGACGCACATTGCCATTGTTACTCAAACCGACAATGGAAATCACAGCTTAGTAAATTCAGGGATTTGGCACTACAAAATCGACGCACAACAACGGCAATGGACAGCGATTTAAAATGACGATTTAAATTCGAGTTTAGTAAATCTTGCCCTGGATCTCTCATGTTTGCTGTGTCACTTATGTCACACTCATAGGTTGGTCAGAGGGTTCTAGGCACATGAATTGCATTGTTTTAATGATTTGGAGAATCAGACAAGTCTCCTAAACCACATTTAATTACCCAAGGGGATCTCAATGTCGTTGCCTGATATTTACACCTCTTTAAAAGATAAACAGAACTCTTGGGCTTCAGATTTAAAGGCTGGAATTTCCACCACAATGACACTGAAGTATGTGTTTTCATACAGAGGCATAATGACTTTAACAATTGCTTTGCCTTTGAAGATGAACTTGTCTTTTGCCGTGATGTCCAGTTTGTTATGGAGTTTTCCAGGAGTAGTAGAGAAGAAAAGATTGGTGTCTATTGTTATGGCCCAGATGACAGCCTTAGGGCTAATTAACTGCCATAGATGGTAGTTTATGTTGCAGGGATCTCTTTGTCACTTCCTCTCCACTGATAGACTCAAAGAAACCTTTAAGGCAGACAAAGAGGAGAGATAAGAATATAGAAAATTTTAATAT
>WWET01002639.1:115849-139081 GCA_011038615.1 Limnodynastes dumerilii | reverse complement strand
GGGCCTGATCCAGAGCAACGCTCGCAAGCGAGCGTACGCTCATCGTATGCGAATTTTCGGCAAAAAATTCGCAATGCTCATGCCCAGTATGACAGCTTCCGGTCGCCTGAGCGTCATGAGCGAATAGCGGGCGTATCGTTAGCGTATTTTTCGCTCGCTGGGCGTATTTTTTTTACGATGGTCGGCTGGGCGCCCGTTTTACTACTGGGAGGCGGGGGTAGCCATTTAAATTGTACAGTATGGGCGTGCTAAGCGTATTTTCTCAGCGTATTCTCTGCGAATTTTCGTACGGCCGACTGCTGTCCGGAGGAGGGGGGATAGCCGCCGTAAGCAGGGACTTTACTATGGGAGTGCTAGGGGCGTGTAGGTTGATACGACGAGCGTACGTTCGCATTCGCCCGTCGTTGCGAATTTTCGTAGCGCTGGATCAGGCCCTATTTCTCCAACCCAAACCCTTATCCTAATTCTCACTTGAAGTCTTCCTTTCTCTGATCCATTCCCTCCCCAGAGACTAACCCTAATTCTCCCCTTTTGCAATCAGTCCTCTCCCCGCAGCCTAACCCTAAGTCTCCCCTTTTTGAAATCGGTCCTCTCCGCACAGCCTAAACCTAAGTCTCCCTTTTAAGCTTCATAACCTAACCTTAGTCTCCCCTTCTCTCTTCCATCCCCTCCCCGCAACCTAATCCTAAAACTACCCTACTAAACTACATCCCCTCCTCTGCACTAACCTGTGTGGTCTTCAAAAAGCGTCGCAAATTGTTGGGTCCGGTGGCGAGTCGCGGGGAGAATTTCTCAATTGGGCCATATTCTAAAATACACAGAGCCAACAATAAGCTGTCACCTGTGTTAAGTCGAAAATGGGTGTTCGTGGCAGTGAACGGAACCACTGCTATAAATGTAGTTTATTACTGTACATTTATCTCACAGCAGCAAACCCGTATTTTCCCTTGTATCTACTGTACACAGTGATCAATTTTGGTCCTTGGCTACACATTTTTCATTTAAATATACACTTACTCACATTTTATATATTTGAATAGAAGTGCGGTCTGTGTTTTTTGTCACTGTTATTAGAAAGCTATGGGGATTGTCAATGTTTAGCTCATCAGTCAACCCAAATGCTGTGACTAGTAGACGTCATGTGAATGCATAGTCAATTAAGGTTCACAGGCATAAAAGTAAATGTCTAGACCTCTTAAACTTTAGGACAACCTCTTGCATTAAAAGCCCATACAAAACTATTATTTCAACACTGTCTAATTGTGCTCTTTCAGGTACAAAATGTATACATTACATACATTATACAACTTTAGAATAAAAGGTTTCCTGCCAAAACATCATTTGTGGTATGTCTCTGGCAACAGACATGTTAACATCCTTATCTGTTCAGGAAGACTCAGAGTAAACACTGCAGGATAATCTATTTGTTCCTAAAAACAGAATCCACATTAACCTATAAAAAAAAGTTTTGTGTTAGACACCCTTTCACGTATTTTTTTTTGTAACCATAAAAATTCACAGTATAGTAATGAAAGTTATGATATTTTTGCTAAAGTTTCACTGAAGTGTGTTAAAGTTCCCCATCTTAATTGGTTATTATTTTTCCACAACTTCTCTAAAATGTAAAATATGAAGTGATCTGTTTCTGCCATTTATTCCTGAGTGACATTAAAGCTGAAACTGCTTATAAATCTGTTATCTCTCTTACTGATGAAGTGAATCAAATACACAAAGTTCTGCAGTTTAACATACTGATATAACTCTGCTGTGGTAACAACTTAAATTTTTTGTGTGTACAAATGCTATTTTGGTTTAATTTGTGTGAGAGATCAGTAGAATTTAAATGAGACAGATACAAAAGGTGTATTACCAAGTAGATACGTAGAAAGTAATGGCAGATAAGAGCCACATGGCCCATTCTGTAGGCCCAGCTGTTTATTATATCTCTCTCTCACACACACACAGTGAACCCCATAATATATCTATGTCACACACAGAGTGTTACCATAATATGTCTCTATCATACAAACAGTGCGCCCCATAATATATTTCTCTCACCCATACACAGTGCACCCCATAATATATCTCTCTCACACAGAATGCACCCCATAATATATCTCTCTCACACACATTGTGCCTTATAATATCTCTCTCTCTCATACATACACACATACACACAGTGCACCCTATACACACACACACACACTGCACCCCATATACATACACACACAGTGCACCCCATATATACATACACACAAATACAGTGCATCCAATATACAAACACAGTGCATCCCAACTACATATACACACACACGGTGCACCCTATATACTAACACAGACACACACAGTGCACCCTATACACATGCATACACACAGAGTACACCCCACACACACACCCACACACTGCACCTAATAATATATATCTCACACACGCACACAGTGCACCCTACACACACACACACACACACACACTGCACCCCATACATACACATACGCACACACACAGTGCATCCCATATACATACACAAACACAGTGCACCCAATATACACACACATACATACAAAAATGCACCCTATATACATACATACACACCCCAAATACATACACAGAGCATCCCATATACACACACACACAGTACACCCCATACACACACACACAAATATACACACACACACACACACACATATACACAATATCACCACCACACACATACACACACACACACACACACACACACACATAGTGCACCCCATATACATATACACACACAGTGCATCCCATATAGATATATACACTCACAGTGCACTCCATATACATATATACACACACAGTGAACTCCATATACATATACATACACAGTGTGATGCCCCCCACAACCCACACACACACACACACACACACACACACACACACACACAGTGCAAACAACATACACACACACACACACACACACACACACACACACATAGTGCACCCCATATACATACACACACAGTGCACCCCATTAGCATACACACACACACACACACACATATAGTGCACTGCATATATACACACATTAGTCACTGCAGAGACAGGAAAGGGATCAGCTTACAGTTGCCTGAGGGTGGTTCCAAATGATGCTATAAAGAAATGGGCAGCCAATCATGAGACTGCCTGTTGCTGAGGGGATGGAGGCAGCCTCATGATTGGCTACCTGTTTCTCTGTAACAACAGTTGGGACAGACCCCTGGAAAATGAAAGCTGATCCCTTTCCTGTTTCTTCCTGATCATTAAGCAGCTGCTGTGTCTCAGTCATTAGCTTAATTCTAATACCCTCCCGAAGACTGTATCTTTTAGAGATTTTTCCGATTCAGATCCACTCTAGTTGGTTTGTCAATATCAGGAGATTGCTTAGGGATTTCATATGGGGGGGTAGACGGCCTAGAATTAAACTAGAAGTCTTACAGCGGAGTAAATCTAATGGTGGACTCCAAATGCCTAATATCATGGGCTATTACCATGCAATAATGCTTTCTAGAATATTGGATTGGACAAGAGCTACAAGGGGGAAGCAATGGATATACTTAGAAGGATACGCCATGGGAGCTACAACACAGATAATGCCGCGTACATCCACATTATCTCCTATACGCCACCCAACCATTACACCGACACTAGCATGTCGGAAAAAACTGAGAACCATGAAGACGATTTCAACAAAACATTCCTCTCTTCACACATTTCTTACAAACATGCATAATACAATCAGTTTACATTATCTGGGTTTCCAGGCTTGGTTGGATGCGGGAGTCTTCAGGGTGGGCCAGATGGTTGAGTCAACTAAGATGCAGAGTTTTGGGGATGTTCGCCGGCAGTGGTCACTATCTTGTGACCAGTTTTGGCAATACACTCAAATATATTACTATTTAAATCGTAACAAATTGTGTCAGAGAGTCTCTAGAGAACTCACACCCTTTGAGATATTATGCACGATACCTGAAACCCCATCACACACTATTCATGCCTGTGACATCATGACTTTACAAACTAATACTACAAGCAGTAGTTTATCCAACATTGCCTAACTTCACCAGGGCTTGGGAAAGGGACTTAGGGGAGAAACTAAACGAAGCAGACTGGATAAAAATCTTTCATTGCACCTTTTCCTCCACTCAAAGCATCACCCTTCTGGAGACACATTATAAACTTCTCTCACGATGGTATAGGATCCCCACGGTCCTACATAATATTTCCCTCACATTCCCTGTTACATGTTGGAGATGCTCTGAGGCCCCAGGAACATTTATACATATATGGTGGAACTGTTCACTAATTAGGCCCTTCTGGGATGAAGTTATTAAAGTCTCTAAGATAATTTTAACAGACAATTTACCTTCACATCTACATTTCTGGCTACTGAATTGGAACCTTGGGTCTATTTCATGTTATAAGAAATCACTAAAACGCCACCTCATAAACGCGGCAAAGGAAGTTATCCCAGTCAAGTGGAAATCTACTCACCAACCCACCTTAAAAGAGTGGTGCCAACAACTAGATTACTTTATGTACATCGAAAATATAGCTTCCATTGGAGAAGAAGAGGGGGGGGGGGAATTTAGAGCGATCTGGTTCCCTTGGTTGGCTTTTATAGACACAGATCAATATAAAAATATATGCCAATAGCCTGGGTATACAGATCAGAGTATAAATTGTAGAGATCTCATCTACGTACCTACCTCATATATACTTCTGTAACTAAAATTTATTTTAGAGTAAAAATTGTGGAGTCTATACTTGTCTCAAAAACCCTTAATACGATAAACCACACATATTCCCTTTTTATATTTTTATATAATATTAATAACAACCAGAATTTAAGATTCTCTTTTCTACCTCTCTTTTCCCCTCTCACCCCTTCCCCCTCTTTTCCAATTGACATAGCTGTTAAATATGCTATCTTTGTAGTTAATATATATAAGCCTATGTTATATGATGTATAACTTAAAATTTTGCTAATAGAAATATTGTATCTACATCTCTCAATTTGGCTGTGATGTAACCCCTGTTAATATCTCAAATAAAAACTGTTTAAAAAAAAAAATTCTAATACTGTACTGCTGAGGCCTCTCAAGTGAAGTATGTTTACTGATACCATATCCACATCGCGGCCCCTGCAATATTCCAGGTTTGTGCTGTGTCAACAGATCATCCCAAGGTCACAGACTGTGGGATGACCCTGTTCCCACTGCAAGGTTGACCCGGGAAATTCTGGAACCAGGGTCTACACTGGCGGTAGTGTGAGTCATCCCCCTGTGTAATTTACTATTACCCTGGCAACATATGCTGCCAGTAAGCAAATGACACCAATCAAGTGATTATTGTACAACCCAGGTTTTCACACTGTAGGCTACCCGGGTCAATCCCCCTGGAATAACTCTGCTTTTGACTCATGTCCAAATTCCGGGTCATTAGACTCTGGTAGAGGCAGTGTGACCCTTTCACACTGTGCTTCAACCAGGGTCGCTGGTGCTTGTCCCAGCAATAACCCAGGTTTTTGGTGCAATGTGAATGTAGTATGAGAGGCCTCCGCAGTACAGGACATAAGATGGGCCATTAAATGGGACGCAGCAGCTGATCTGCATTTGTTCATAGGCGGCCTCATTAGGTTACTGGCACACCAATTACCATTCCGCCCCTGTATATTACACCAGCGAGTGTACCCATTTTGGACAAGCCCTGTTGCAATTACATTATTTTACGTTTTAATTTTTCTTGTATGAGGGAAAGTATTTTGCAATTAATAAATGCACACAAATACAGCTTTAATGCAAAGGGTAATTGAGAGCTGATTTAGGAGCTATCATCTTTTAATTATAATTAAGCTTGTACATTTGCTTTCACCTGCAACTCTACCTGCTTTTTGACAAAGTGCAGATCTATTTTAATATACTCAAATTTTGCAGCAGCTTCTTTGCATCTAGTTTTGTCTTTAATTCACTGAATACATGAAAAACTTTTCCATGTGAGTTTCTAGGGATTTTTGTTGAGCCTCATTCTGTACCTTCTACCTTTACAAATAACTCTGCAATCTCAAGATGAATAGTAGCTACTGTGACAAAAGTTATTCTGTATACTGAAACTGTACCCTCCTATTATCAGCTACATTCCTTAGAAAAAATATTTTAGACTGTTCATTTGCAGTTGGGTTGCTGTGATTGCAACAGTTTCAGTTGCTGCCAAAATTAGTCTCAATCATGTCCAAATAATAGTCACTGATATTTTACTTGTCATCTGTTTTTTGCTGCTCTCATTATTTTATAATTATTAGCAGTCTGGGTTAAGCATGTTAGTATTGCTATATATGGAAAAAAGAGTTGGTCTGCAGTCAGTGATGTCATGCTAGTTCTATTTCTGTTCATGAGTTGATTATGTTTAGCATTAGTTATTTTAAATGGAGAGGGCCTGAAAGAGGAATAGTTGCAGGGTAAAGAAAGGCAATCGACAACGTGTAGTACCAATCACTTTTGTCATAGAGAGTCATAAGTTAATGTAAGTGTGCAGTAAGGAAGTAATAAACTATTTTAGATGTTTTTTATTTCATTTATTTACTTAAAAAGCTTATATCACACAGACCCCTTTTTTTTCCATTTTTCAATCAAAAGAAGTTAACACATGCAGCAGTTTGAGCCCAGAAAGCATGGCAAGATATATGGATATCTATTTCTCATTTATAATATTGAGAAATATTGCCATCTGTCTTATACAAGTTGTTTTTTGTATTTTTTGCATAGCAATGTGATTTGTAGTTTTTGTTTTGTTCAAATGTTAATGCAGCAATATGTAAAATATAAATAAAGAAGAAGACAAATGTTAATATTCCCTCTGATAAAATATGAGGCATGTGTCAGAAAAAATTTCCCCCAAAAAATTACACAAATCATTTTTTACAGTATAATAGGCAATTCTCTGCAGGCAGCTGTTAGCCTTCACTACACTATTTACCTCAATGGCATTTGTATATACATTTGGAAAGTATCATCTCCTAGTTGGTCTCAACCAAAGTCTCTCAGACCTTTATCAATAATGATAAATCAGTTTTGTATTAAGACTTGCGAAGCTTGCTTTTGTATTTTCCCCATCCTTTTAGGCTGCAAAGCTTTCATCTGCTGAATTGCACTCCCGACCATTTTAGCACAACATGGTATTTGTCTCCCTTATCCTCAAGCTTGTTCTTCAAAACTGGACCTTTAGCTGGTTATTAAATTGCCGAGCTGTTTGACCGGACTCCCTTTTGCTGGACCCATTCAAACAGCAGAAAATCTTTGCCAAGTATTAGTGGGTAAGGCAGTTTTGTGGAATATTTGGTCTCATAGTACAGGAGCTTGGATTTGTGTCTGCTAGTAAACAGTTTATAGGTTCAATTAATCTTGTTCATTGTGTCCGCCAATGTCCAGGTTCTCGGCACTCAAAGCAATTACACTTATGTGATATACATTTGCTTTAAATGTCTGTGTATAATAAGCATTTAAATGTTATCATTTAGCAAATTTGTTGAATAGTAGATGGACTTAACTCCATTGGCTAGATTTACTAAACTGCTGAAAAGGAAAAATGAAGATGTTGCCCATAGAAACTAATGGAATTCAATCACTTCCTTCCTATATACTAGAGAATGTTAGCTAGAATCTGATTAGTTGCTATGGGCAACATCTCCATTTTTTTCTTTTTCCGCAGTTTAGTAATTCTAGCCGACGAGTTTCCTACCCATGATGACCACCATATGAACTTAGTGATCTTTAATCCTAATCAATATTTTATTTACCTTTCATTTTTGTAGTTGTTGTCAAGAAATGTGTTTATATTTTGTCTATGTAAAAGACATAGTAACATTTAGTGAACAAATTCTATTTCTTTTTATGACACTGTTGAGTAAGAGAAGGTATTTCATCAGTCACCTGACACAAGCTTTTATTTAGTAATCGCTATTCCTGTTACAGAATCACATTTCCATTCCAGGCTTCGAGAACCTGCACTTTTGTAAATTACAAAAATGTGTTTGTACTAGTCTCTTCTTTCAGCATCATTAAATGGAAATGGTACACGAACATCAAGCTATCACAACAACAGTAACTGTACGTGCCTCATATAAGCATATGCTAGTTTATTTAAAAATAATAAAATAACGTTATATAAATGATTGATATATAAAAAGATATGTTTAAATTTATTCATGTTTGATATCTAATTTATTTGATTTGTGAAAATATAAATGCTAACAGTCCACTCAAGAAATAACTATTTCCATATATGTCAATATTTCTTTGAGTGGTATATAGGAGTCCTTTTTATATTTATCAGTTGGTAAAGGTCTAGTTATGCTTTTCCCACATATTGTAGTTGTCACGAAACACAGTACTTATCTCATCCAAAAACGCCTTTTGACTGGTTTCCAGGTCCATCCAGGTTCCAAGTCTTTATCACTGAGGCCTCCTTTATTCTCAGGCCTTTGTTGACAGTTCCATACAGCCGCCTCCCAGCTCCAGGGCACTATTATCAGTGTGATCCTTGGGCACCACCATATTGAATCACTTCATCTGATCTCTCTGGACCAGTTGCTGACAAGCTTGTCCAATCTTGTTCTCCATGCAACCAAGAGGTGCAAAGGATGCGCTATTTAAATCCCTGGCACAGTCCCACCTGTTCCAGTACAACAAGTACCATTTGCCTTCTTCCCGGTTCTATGTGTCTCCTTGTGGGTTCAGTCAGCTGAAGTCTACATTTCAGTTTGCTAAAGCAACATCATTACAGCTCAGTCTGCTAAGGCTCCTGTCTCTGGACGATTCTGCTATACACTTCCCATAGCACCGATGAGGGGGTGCTGATAAGTTCTTGGCCTAACACATTTCCTGTAATTTTAGCATTATTTTGTCACTGCAGCTAAAAAGAGCATTATTTTGTTATTGTGAAATATCAGTTTTCAGACTGTTTGATTCATTTCAATGTGAATGTTGAGTTTTCGAACGTGAAACTCCAAACACCAGCATGCCATAGTTCTGAATAGCAGCCTGGGCTTGCTGCAACCTATAGTGCACAAATAAAAGGGTGTCTTTTGTGTTTTATTAAATTTATAATGACATTTTCACTTAAAACTATAGTAATTTGCACCTGAGGTTGAACACTAGAATACCTTTTTACTATGCATATATTAGGTTTAATAGGAAAAATAGTAGAATTGAGAGGTGATGTTTCCTATCCCAAGTGTAAATAACAGTTTGATAGTAAAGCTGGTCAGTATCTGTGTGCAGTAAGCAATTCAGAGATATATCCCTTCATGCAAAGAATATAATTATCTTGACTCCCCCTGCAATCAACATGGTTTTGCCCAAGTGCAACTTTCCTCTTATTTTGAAGCTCCTTCTTAAGTCTGAATCCCAATGTGTCTATTCCACCTGAGACTCGTTATGTGTCGTTACTTGTGTTCTCTGTCCACTTAGTCAGCTGTTTCATCTGCTATTGAAGTTTAGTGTTCACCCTCTACTGGTGTGGGTCGATGGCGAAAATGGACCTTTTCCGAAAGGGCCGTTTTATACCTTCCTACCCCAAGTAATCTAGAATACTGAGCAAGCAGCAGGGATCGCTGAACAGAGATGCTCCAGAAGGTTGAGCAGCCATATCTGCTTGGAATGCAGCGAGATGTACTGCAGCGCTGAATAGTCAACCCTAAAAGGATAGCAAGAGGAGATCAGATGTTCTGAACTGAACATGAAGCAAGATGTTCTAGTGCTCTGTACAGGATATTCACTGGGAATGCTGTATAGGAAAGATAGAGACTAGCAATGGGAAACAGGAAAGCTGGAGCTGATACACTGAAGCTACGAGGAAACCAATTAAGCCTTATATGGCAATGAGAAACTGCCAAAGAGAAGTTTAAATGGAGACTGTAACTGATTAGAGCTAGCCACATTTATGCACTGTCTGAATAATGAGCTGCTGGTGTTGCTAGACAGTCACACACAGGCAAGCTAACAAGGCAATCAGAAGCAAAGAATAGGTAAGAGTTGTAATAGTTGGGCCATACACAGAACCTCCGACATAATCTATTTCAGTAGGTAGAAAAATGCTGATTTTATTTATTTATTATTTATTTATTAACAGGTTTTTATATAGCGCCATCAGATTACGTAGCGCTTTACAATTTTAACTATCATTATAACAAGACTGGGTGGTAACAGACAGACTGGGTGGGTAAGAGGGCCCTGCCACAGGCTTACACTCTATAGGATATTAGGGATTGATACATAAGGGAAAGTGCTATACAATCACATAGCGGACCAGCCAGCTTGCATGGTAAAAGTGCTCAGTGCTCTGTATGATCCAGTCACACAGCAGTGTTAGTAACAGAAAGGAGGGTCATTTTAGTATAGAATGAAAGAGAACAAGTTTGGTTTAATTATGAAGTGATGGTCATATAATATAGTTGTTGTAAATAGTGTAGACAAATGTTAAGTAGTTTGTGGAAGTTGATAAGCTTGTCTAAAGAGGTGAGTTTTGAGGAACCGTTTGAAAGTTTGGAGAGTAGAGTAGAGGATAGCCTTAGTGGGTGAGGAAGGTTATTCCAGAGAGTGGGTGAAGCCCGGGAGAAGTCCTGTAACTGGGAGTCAGAGCATTTGTTTAGTGTGGAGGAGAGCTGTATGTCCTGTGAGGATATAAGAGCACGAGCTGGGATATATCTTGAGATGAGTGAGGATATGTATGCAGGTGCAGTCATATTGATGGCCTTGTAGGTTAGCAAAAGGATCTTGTATTTGATTCTGTAAAATACAGGTAACCAATGTAGAGACTGACAGTGTAGTGACTGAGTGGAGAAGCTCTTGAAGAGCGTTTGGCAAGAAAAATCAGTCTAGCTGCTGCATGTAATATAGACTGTAGTGGGGTAATTCTATAATGTGGGAGTCCAATAAGGAGAGCATTACAATAATCAATGCGGGAGATGATTAGTGCATGAATTAAAGTTTTTGCAGTGTCTTGTGTGAGATATTTGCATATTCTGGAGAGTGCCGGGAATGAAAGCCTGACTGAAGAGGATCCAGAAGATTGTGTGAGGAGAGGAAACTAAAAAGGTGAGTGTAGGCAAGTCTTTTAAGAAGCTTTGCAGGGCAAGGAAGTTGGGAAATAGGACAATAATTTGAGGGAGAATTGGGGTAAGAGTTTTGTTTTTTCGGAATTGGGGTAATCAGTGCATGCTTGAATAAAGAGGGGAAGATACCAGTAGAGAGAGAGAGAGAGATATTTCTTCTTCATTTTTTGGTTGGAATGAGGACATGATGCCTGGGTGTGGATGAAAGGGACTGAGTAGTATGTTAGCTGATGAGGAGGAGGAGGAGGAGAGGATGCCAATTTCAGTTTGATCTTGTCAATCTTGCCCTTAAAGTACAATGCAAGATCTTGAGCACTGATGGTAGATGGTGGATTTTGCACAGGAGGGCACAGTAGGGAGTTAAATGTGCGAAAAAGGCGTTTGGGGTTAGAGGCCTGAGTAGAAATGAGAGATTGAAAGTAGGATTGTTTGGCTTTGTCCAGAGTATTGCGATAAGTGTGATAAGTGTTGGTGTAAGTTAAGAAGTCATGGGCAGAACGGGATATCCGCCAGCGACGTTCTGCTTTGCGGGAGAGTCTTTTAAGTTCTCGAGTGTCGTTAGTGTGCCATGGCTGACACTGATGTCGCCGTGGTGCAAAAGGGATAGCAGGAGCGACTTGATCAAGTGCAGCTGCTTGGTTAAGGTAAGATACTGCCAAATCAGGAGAGTGGAAGTTATGAATTGGAGACAGTAGTTGTTCGACCGACTGCGGGTGAGGGAAGGTTTAATAGTTAGACAGCAAAGAGGTAGAACTAGTGGGGGACAGTTTGCAGGTGATTAGGTGATGGTCTGACAGAGGGTGAGGGGCGTTAGTAAGATCAGAGACTGAGCATAGTTTAGAGAACACCAGATCAATGCAATTGCCATTCTTATGAGTTGGTGAATCACTCCATTGGGAGAGGCCAAGAAATGTGGTTAGAGAGAAAAGCTTAGTGGCATCAGGGGATAACGGGCTGGTAATGGGAATATTGAAATCACCTATGATAATGGTAGGTATGTCAGAGGATGGGGGAGCCATGCAGAGAAGTGTTGTATAAATTGTTGGCAGGGTGTATTGGGTGGGCGATAGATCACAGCCACACACAGAGAAAAAGGGTTGAAAATGCGAACAGCATGTACTTCAAAGGATGTGAAGATAAGTAAGGGGACATTGGGTAAAACTGTGACTTTGCAATTTGGGGAGAGAAGAAGCAAACCCCACCTCCTCGCCTGTCTCCAGGCCAGGAGGTATGAGTAAAATGGAGACCACCATATGAGAGTGCAGCGGGTAAAGAGGTGTCAGAGTCAGTGAGCCAGGTTTCTGTGATTGCAAGAAGATTGAGATTGTTAGAAAGGAAGAGGTCATGAATAGAGGTTAGTTTATTACAGACAGAGCATGCATTCCATAGGGCACATTTTAAGGATTTTGGGAGTGATGGGAGACATGTGATGTGTTTAAGGTTCTCTGGGTTTCTATAGTGTCCTTAATAGGATTGATTTGTATGTGAAAGGTGTGGAGGGCCTGGATTTGGAGAGATGTCACCAGCTAGCAAGAGAAGCAAAGACAGATATAGAAGAGGATTGCATGATCTACAGGTGATGAGATTGTGTTGACTTTTTGTTAAAATTGGAGACAAACATTGAATGTAGGAAAAGAGTTCATGTGTGTTAAGTAGTGGAGAGTAGATCAGAGTTGAGGAAATGAAGATTGAGGGACGTGAGTGTGGGGGAGTAAATGAGCAATATAAACAGAAATTCTGTGTAAGGATAGTAAAAACAATAGCATGCTAAACATTTTCGGTGAGCAAGTGTGTGTAATAGAAGTGTATTTAATTAAGTGAAAGTTTGGGGACTATGCTTGTGTAGCTGTAGAGGAAAAAATTGTAGATATGAAGGAATAAAATGAAGACATATTGATAAAGCATGACTGTAAATACAGAAAGGTATGTGCCAACCAATTATATAGTCCAAAGTTTTGTGAACAAAAGTAGCCCCTAAATGATGAAGTAGAGTTTAGCTGGTTGCAGTGTAGGCCAGGCAATCCCGAAAAAGGCAATCAGGATCATCCATTGTTTCTTGTGCAGTGGCACAAACTGTAAAGTTTGTGTTGAATGTTGTCCTGGAAAGCAGAGGGTTAAAACATTTGGCCCGAGCAAGGATAAACTCCCAGCGTGGGGGTGGGCCTGAGAGTGTCACTAACCTTGTTGCGTCCTCGCATTGGTCCTTGTGTGGGGGGAGGAGTGGGGCCTCTGGGTTGAATAAAATTTCTGGGAAGCCTTGGGTCTGCCTCTTTCTTCTCCTGCCGGTTTCACCCTCCCTCCCTCCCTGGTAGTTCCTTTAGTAACCTGATATGGGGGTATTTACGTTTTGAGCTAGGTCTAAGCATTTTGATTAGGCGGAAAGCAGGTTTAATTTTACACTACGTTGGTAGTAGTTGGTTTATTTACCTATGTTTGTTGTGTTGTCCTACAGCAGTTTTGTCTGCAATTAGGATTACAAGTGGTAATCCCTTTTGATTTGATCTGAATCAAAAGTTGGTTTGCTCATGGTTGTTTTCAGGTTGTGGACACGTTCATATGGACGGTCCCGCGAGGTGCTTAAGTGAAGTGAAGTACCGTACCTGATCTTATTGTTATATTATATTTTGGTGGCCAGTATCAGTAAGTCGGTTTAGATAAGAATTTTAAGTTATTGATTACCATGATGCATTTTTTGATATGATCTTTGATTATTTATGTTTGTTATTATGCGTTGCATAATTAAGCACATAACCTGCTTTCTTGGCCCCCATCAATTTCATATTTGGGTTATCCAAGTTTTCCATCCTAGTTAATAAATTCACTTCCCAACAATGGTTGTTGGTGTGTTTTATCATTATGAAAGTTATTGGTTTAAACCTATTTGGGAGGGACACGGTAAGGTCCCACCCATCACGCATGGGACGTTTTTTAGTTGCAGAGATGGTATTCAGCTGTTTCCCTCTTTTTTTCTCCTGTTTAAGGGCCTGGTATGCTAGACACAGTTTACAAATGTCTATATGTAATGTCTAAACAGCAACAAAACTCTTATTGCTTATTACCTAATAATGATGTCTAGATCTGCTATACAGAGATAGTCAACAGCAACAAATCTCTTATTGCATTTTTTTTTTATCTGTTATTTATATTAATTAAGTGAGTGTAACAGTTGAAAGCTCAGGAGCAGAGTATGTTGGAGGGTTGGCAAATATAAAATGTGTTTTAAAACCGAAAGCCAAATCACCCAACAGCAACAAATCTCTTATTGCATATTACCTAATAATGATGTCTTGATCTGCTATACAGAGATAGTCAACACCAACAAAACTCTTATTGCATATTACCTAATAATGATGTCTAGATCTGCTATACAGAGATAGCCAACAGCAATAAAACTATTATTGCATATTACCTAATAATGATGTCTAGATCTGCTATACAGAGATAGCCAACAGCAACAAAACTCTTATTGCATTTTTTTTTTTTAATCTGTTATTTATATTAATTAAGTGAGTGTAACAGTTGAAAGCTCAGGAGCAGAGTATGTTGGAGGGTTGGCAAATATAAAATGTGTTTTAAAACCGAAAGCTAAATCACCCAATAAAACCTCCAAAATAGCTTCTGTAGGCCAACTTTCCCTGGTAACTGTTGGTCTCTCAATTTACTGTAAAAACAGGAATGTAAACCACTCTCAAAAGTAGGACAATATAAAAGATAGCTTAAGCTTTTAACGGGTACCCTTACCTACTGTAAGGGGTTGGTATACAGGTGTATGCCTTACCGTCACGTCTTCCATTGATTTAATTTAAAAACTACAAATCCCCATTCCCTTCTATTATTTCTGTTGTTCCATCTCGTCATTTCTAAATTTCTATTTTGTCCACTAGTACAATTTAAATATCTAATAACACTAAAAAATAAACTCAAATGCCTAAAATATGGACAATAATAGGCAGCTCATCTTAAAACAAGTTAGAAGCTTGTCAAAAACTTCTAACTTTTAATTTTTTATTTTTTATTGGCACTATTGTCTCATATTGTTGCATCTCAATTTAAATATCTCCCTACTTGCAGACACAACCTGTCTCCTTCTGCCCTAACATCGTAAAGGCTTCCAGCACAAAAGTCTAGATCCTGAGGATCCAGGTCCGTGCTGGATTTCTTATGCACACACACACATGTGCAGTCATGAAATGTGAATGTTTTCACTCTCAAAGAGCAGAAAATGCCTACATTTCTGAAGTCTGGATCCAGGCCTATATATATTTGCTGAAATGTGCTAATGAAATAATATGTAACATTATCCATGATCACTGCCGTCTAAGCTTATTCAGCTTGTAGTGATTATTTTTCTCTTGATTCATATCACATTGTTTAGACAGTTTATAATTTAAAAAAAATCATGGCTTATCGTGAAATAAGTTTAAAAAAAATAAAAATCATTGACACTGGAGCCCATATGAATCTCAAGAGACCGTTCTGCACTAAGCCTGTGAGAGAGTTTGCACGAGCCCGCAAGAACCTTGCATTGGAGTTGTGTGGATCACACTAATTATCTGAGTAAATGACCATCTGAACTTCAGTGTTCTCGGAGCACCTGCAGTGAGTGTGTGGGACTCTTTATTATACTGGGGAAATATTCATATCAGCATTTACGCCCTACTTGATATCAGAGCCTACATATACCCTAAGGGCCTGATCCAGAGCAACGCTCGCAAGCGAGCGTACGCTCATCGTAAGCGAATTTTCGGCCAAAAATTCGCAATGCGCATGCCCAGCATGACAGCTTCCGGTCGCCCGAGCGTCATGAGCGAATAGCGGGCGTATCGTTAGCGTATTTTTCGCTCGCTGGGCGTATTTTTTTTACGATGGTCGGCTGGGCGCCCGTTTTACTACTGGGAGGCAGGGATAGCCATTTAAATTGTACAGTATGGGCGTGCTAAGCGTATTTTCTCAGCGTATTCTCTGCGAATTTTCGTACGGCCGACGGTCGTACCCAGTGTAGGGTATAGCCGCCGTAAGCAGGGACTTTACTATGGGAGTGCTAGGGGCGTGTAGGTTGATACGACGAGCGTACGTTCGCATTCGCCCGTCGTTGCGAATTTTCGTAGCGCTGGATCAGGCCCTAAGAGACCGTCCCAATACAAGCCTGTGAGAGAGATTTCATAAATCCAGAGGCACATCTGCGTTAAAACCGTTAGGCACATGCTAAAACCAGAGTTAGCATAGGCTTTGGAATGAGGTGTGCGAGGAAGCATCTCACCCCCTTGCCCAAAATATGAAGGCCTGGCAACAGGGGGGATGCAAGGGAGACATTTGTAAGCGAGGGGAATGCGGTGCAGATCAGCGCCAGGCTTGAGAGGTGCTTTGTGGTCCACTCACTATGGAGGTTCCTGTATGATCTGCCCAGGGCCGGTGCAATGTGTTCCAGAGGGGGATGCGGTGCAGGCCGACACCAGGCCGGAGAGATACCGGCAGTCAACCCCTCGCTCCCCGCTCTGGTGATTGGCAGCTCATACAGAAGGTTCCTGTAGGAGCTGTCGCAGCCATTACATAGAGCAGCTGATTGGAAAATTACTTTCAGCTGTTCTATGTAACAGCCGCAGAGGCTGATACAGGAACTACCTGTATGAAGGCTGGAAGAGAGAGAGGAGAGCGCCACAGAGGAAGACACAGCAAAGGTGAGTAAACATGATGGAGATACTGAGGTGCTGGAGACACATAATGGTAAATACTGGAAGGCTAGAGACACACATGGGGAAATACTTACAAAGCTGATTATTTTGTATTGTGGTTATAAATGTTTTCTGTTTTCAAAGGAGGCCTTTTTTTAACTGAATTGTGGCTACAAGAATGCTGAATTTATTGTACAGTGGTCAGAAGGATGCAATCTGTATTGTATGGTGGCCTGTATGGTATAGCAGTCACTAGGATAATGTCTGTATGGTATGGCTGTCACTAAGATATATAGTCTGTATTGCGTGGTAGTTTTTAGGATGAAAAGGGAATTGTATAGTGGACACTAGGATGTCTGTATTGTATAATAGTGACCATGATTTGAGTTCTTATATTGTGGTTACAAGATTGTGTTTTATGACGCTTACATGGACACTATACTCTATAAACTAAAATATGTCAACTATAATGTGAAATTGTTAAACAGGTGGTCGCAAATTTAAAGTTTGCTAACCGGACCCATACTGTGCGATTTAAATGCCTACCAAACATAACTACGGGTGTCGTATGGATGAACCCGCCCCTTTGTTCTGGT
Source organism: Limnodynastes dumerilii (assembly GCA_011038615.1). Taxonomy (NCBI): domain Eukaryota; kingdom Metazoa; phylum Chordata; class Amphibia; order Anura; family Limnodynastidae; genus Limnodynastes; species Limnodynastes dumerilii. Next base: position 121,693 of record WWET01002639.1, on the reverse strand, counting down.
ACATACGTTCTGCCACGCACATACGCAGTAAATACAAATGGGTGATGTTACGTCAGTGCCTAGCGTAAAATCGCAAGTGCTCGTAGCTCAGAATCTGGCCCTTTGTATCAGCACTCCTGGTTTCTTTCTCTTTTTTTTTGTATAAAAAATGTAAAATGTGATATGTAAACTTATTCTCATAGTTTCTTGAATATATAAACTGGATTTTAAGCAACGCCATATGTTATAAATATTGTATAGCTTTAATGTCAAATATGTTTATAACAGTATCAACATTGTCCTGCACTAAAGAGATCATGTGGATAAAATAAATAATGTTTCAGATCATTTTTTTTATCAAGTAATACTTAACTTTCTATATGTCACTTATGTATATAGCATACTCTGTATAAATTAAGAATTTATTTTCTTTTAAAATACCTTTACTGCAAATTAAATCATTTGTGACATAGTTCTATGTGGGACTTACAGAGCCTTACACATTTGTACTACATGACAATGTAACATTATCCATAAGAAGCAGAACTTTCTGGTACTAAGAAAACGTGTCATGGGAACTGCAGAAGACAACTTAAAGAAAACACTCAATTTGATTATAGCTTAAACGCTGGGGCTTATTCAAATTGATGTATTTTATTTTTGCTGTAGGGAATTTTTTCCTCCTTATTAAGAGATGCTCATATCTGAAAAATTCTAATACAGAATGTAATCTATGTAATAGAATTACATAGGTGCTAAGCGCCAGGCCTTCTTGGGATTTTTTTTATCCATTATCTAAATTTAAAATGTGCTAGCCAACTCTAAATTATTATTTGTGTACTAAAAACAAAATGAAAGTATTTCTTTACATGCAAAAATATAAACATTTGCAACTCTAACACTGTCCAGGTGAAAACGTCAACCTTTTTCTATAGGTCTTAATTATATACAGTAAGTATATACAACAGAAAATATCTGGAAAAAAAATGGTAGTGGAACATGTGCACATTATAGTATATCACCAAAGGACAATAAGGTATTTATTGCAATTTGCTGTTAAATAATGTCTTGAATTACATTTTTTTAAGCTACCAATAATGTTTGAATGTTAAATTGTGTAAGTGCATTAAAAAAATCTAAAAACATCTAGTGCCATTTAAATCTGCCAGAGATTTTCTTTTGCAAGCATTTAGTGATGTTACCGGAATCCATTAAGGTATTGATTTGTCTTTCACAGGATATTACCTGTTCTCATCGTTGTGGCTGACTAATGTGTTTGCATTAATTTATTTATTTGAGTTATTTTTCGTTATTTTAGGACACTTCAATATATCTTCACTGCATTGCACAACATGATTTGATTTAGGAAAAAATAAAATAAAATTTTTTATATAAGCTCACAAGAACTTGAATAAAATTTATCACACTGCACATGCTAAAAACATTTGCCTGTTGAGGCAAACACCAAAACAATTCATCCAAAGTCCCTAGAGAGACCGCTTTACTCAATTCCACCCATCAAGACATGAGCCTGTCAAGTTATGCTCTGGTACTTATGCTAAGTTCAGGTGTGGATTGGTTTCATTTGTTTGAACAAACCCTTGTTTTACCTTGTGTAACGACAGCAATACTAAAGGTATGAAAATATTGCTTATCCTTTTGCTGACAATCATTTCAATATATATGGCTATGTATTTCATACATTCATTATGTCAATTAACTATTAATTATTGGCAAAACCATAAACCACATTTCCACTATACATAATAGTGAAATAATCCTGTATTTACGTTTAGGTAATAACCAGTGAAGCCTTAGAACGTAACTTAATGCTTGACTTTTTATATTTATATTGTATTTTATTATGACCTATGCTGTCCATCCCTACCCTGTATGTCTACTGTATTTATTGTTGTATTTTGTACGGTGCTGTGGACACCTTGTGGCGCGTTTTAAATAAGCTATAATAATAATAATAATAAAATTATATGACCGTGTAAAAAAGACTGCATTTTTGCATGTAGATCGTTAGTCAAACTTACATTCACCTAGATTGGTTATTTCATGGATTTTTTGTAAACGCAGAAGGCATCCATTTTGTGTTTCACTATCAAAAATATGTATTTCATTCTAATTGGCTGAATCATCTGTGAATAGTTTCCTTTATAATATGATCTTCCATTACTGGGTTTGGGCACCTAATGCTTACCTAGCAGTCATGTGACCTCTCCTTCCCCATATTGTATTCCTGCATTAGGATGTCTTATGTCATGAACCACTGGCCAAAGCAACCTCCTTAGTTTAAATCCTTGGTGCTTAGGACAATGAGGGTTCCAGGGCATTACCTCCTGTTTTTCTTATAGGCATCCTGGGATTTTGACCCGATTGCAGTCCCCGCATAGAATGAGGGATTTCTGAAATAGGGGCATCCGAAAGTACCTTTTCGGATGTCCCTATTTCGAATACCCCTCCATTTGAGAATTTTTTTTCAGAATGGGTGAGTATGCCGATTGGCATACTAACTCATTCCTTTTCGGATACTCTGCCGCCGCTGCTACTGCAGGACCCGCACCATAGGAAAGGTGAGTAACCTCTTCAGGATTAGGGTCAGGCTGCGGGGAAGGGAGGGTTAGGGTCAGGCTGCGGGGAAGGGAGGGTTAGAGTCAGGCTGCAGGGGAGGGAGGGTTAGGGTCAGGCTGCGGGAGATGGAGGGTTAGGGTCAGGATGCAGGGAAGGGGGGGGTTAGGGTCAGGCTGCAGGAGATGGTGGGTTAAGATCAGGCTGCGGGGAAGGGAAGGTAAGGGTCAGGGTAAAGAAAGGGGAGGATTAGGGTTAGAATTAGGGGAAGGGTTGGGGTAGTTTTCAGGCTTACCTTTCAGAGCACCATGTTCGGTGCTCCATGGATTGATTGCTATGCCTCATCGAGGCATAAGCAATCGAAATCCCAGCCGTTCTTTCCAGGGACCCACACCCATTTTGACCACGTGGGCCAGTATGCAGCTGTTGCTTCTCTCTGGCTTTGCCATTGATGGGGTAACAATAACTGTTCTTAGTGTAATTATATTGACCACCCAGTTGTACCTCATGTGATGATAGTATTTGAGTCTGTGCATTTTATTGTCAATAAGAATCACAAGGAGTTTATATTCAAATCTTTTTTTATTTGATATATAACAATATGCAGAGGAGCAATATAAATACATATTGCTCAAATTTTATTTATTATCAAACAGATATCTCCCAGGGAACCCCAAATATCCAGGTGCAGTCACCTAGCCGCCTGCTGCTATTTCTGTAATATCAGCCATGGATCGCATCATGTTCAGGGCTCCCTGTGATTTGGTGTCAGTTACTGTTCGTAGATGCAGAGGAAAGTAAAGAAAATCCCTGGAGACATCCCTCCGCAATAGAGGCTAATGTAAGAATTTAGCACTGAAACTTGGATTTGGGTCCTATTAATCTATATCTTGCCCATTAACGGTCAAATAATTCCATCTACCCAGTTTAGTCTGATCTCTGTAGACTGAATGCTGAGTTAGTAGTTGGGGAAACTTTCTGCACGCTGTGCGTGCAAAATAATCCTCTTCATATATGTGGGGGTATGTGGGCTAAGCTCTTTTATACAACCTCATTTACACACTAGCCTCATTTTAAGTGGGGAGGGTGTGTAAATGTTAAAGTAAGGTCCTGCACATGGAAAAGTATAAGTGTGAGGGGGGTGTTCTCCTCTTGCACTTATGGTAATTATTACTGCACAGCGATCCTTTAAGGGACCTCCACAGCATAAGGTCCATTAGCAGGACCCTAAAAAATCTGAACCCGGTCCTATGTATCCAGTTCCATTCGAGTGCAGTCTCTTTTCCGGTCAATCCTAGAGCAGTTTCACCTTGTGTCCCATCCAGTGTAGACTCTCATCACGGCCAAACCAGCACAGTCTATCCTCAGATCAGTCCAGAGCAGCCTCTTCTCGTGGAAAGTCCAGTGCAGTCTCTCTTCATATTTTCTTTAGTACATTCTCTCCTTATGTTTTATTAAACACAGTCTCTCTTAGCTCCCATTCCACCGCACTCTTTCCTTCTGTCCTGTTCAGAGCAGTCTCTTCTCAAATGTGATCCAGCGCAGTCTCTCTTAGCATGCAGTCCAGAGCAGTCTTCTTTGTGTTCTGTCCAGCGCAGCCTCTCTATCTGTCTTGTCCAGTGCAGACTTTCCATGCATTCAGTCTAGTGCAGACTCTCCTCATATCTCCTGTGCAATCACTCCTTACATACTGTCCAGTGCAGTCTCTCATTATGTACAGTCCAGTGTTGTCTTTTTAGCATCCAGTCCAGTGCAGTCTATTGATATATCGAGTCCAGTGCAGTTTGTTTTAGTGTCAAGTCCAGTGCAGACTCTCTCAGTGTCCTATCAAACACAGTTTATGCATGTCTCCAGTTCAGTGCAGTTCCTCCAGAACAGTCTAATTTCTGGAATACACTCTAGCACAGTCTCTCCTTGTGTCCTCTTTAGTGCTGTCTTTTCTTATGTCTTATTCAATGCAGTCTCTCATTGCATCCTCTCCAGCGCAGTCTCTCCTCTTATCCTCTCCAGCACTGAATTTTGTAATACAGTCCTGCGCAGTCTCTCGTTGTGTACATTCTAGTACAGTTGCCCCTCGCATCTGGTCTAGTGCAGTCTCTCCTTGTATCCATAATTAAAGGATAGATCCTCCCATAGAAGAGGAAAGGCAGCGCTGTAATTCTGATCCCTAAATAATTGAAAATTACCTGATGAGATGACTGAAAAAACCAACAACAATGTAAAAATATCACAAATAATTTATTAACAATAAAATATAAAAATATCAATGACCAATCAATCAGGTTAATGAAGTCCCTGATACAATAAGAGTTGTCTCAACAACTTATATTGTCAACTTGCCATACATGGATTATTTCAATTTGCAACCTTTGGGAAAGCAAATGATACCAAATAACTGCGGGTATAAGCTGAAAACGGGTGGCCAGCCCGTAAAGAAATAAGATGGTAGATCCGCAGTGTCAACAAACAATCTCTAAATAGTTGATAGCCAGCTCCCTTACAGCTCGATATTACTCACTCTGAGTCGGTTGTATGTCCCGTAGTGACCGCAGCCGGCATCAGGCATACGGAGTCAGCTCAGAGGCTGTCGAGGTCTCCAGGTGCGTCCACTTGACGGCAGTCTCAGCTGATTAGTGATAATTAGCATATACCGGGGCTTGGCAACAGAAGAAAAGAGACGGAGAATGTCGTTCAATCAGTCCAGCCGCGCTGTTCAGATGGCAATCCAGCAAATCGGCATAGGTCTCTTCAAATGGTTTTAATAAAGATAGTCCCAAAAAGGAATTAATGTAGGCAAGAGTCTAATAAAAAATGGTCATCAGCAACAGCGACCCGTTTCGTGTCAATATAGACACTTTCTCAAGCTGACGTCATCTGAGTCTTACTCTTTCTTTTATAGGAAGGGCCCCATTCATTAGTCAGGCACATGTGTGTCTAGCGGGCGCTTCCGGTCATCCCGCAGCCTCGCTTTCGCCTCCCGTGACTCTCCTTGTATCCAGTTGAGTGCAAATGTGATCCAGTGCAGTCTCTCTTAACATGCAGTCGAGCGCAGTCTCTTTAAGAATCCAGTCCAATGCAGTCTCTCCTTGTACACACTCCAGCGCTGTCTCTCTGTCACACACCGCAGTGTGAGACACCGCACTCACCCGCTCCAGCCGCGGCGCTTCTCCAGCAGACCAGCTTCACGGAGACTGTCACTGACACAGTAACAGTCTCCACTACTCACCGCCTGCAGCTCCGGTCTTCTCCCTCCGGCGTCCCACGTGGAACTTCGGCGCCAAAACGCTG
>WWET01002639.1:87487-112245 GCA_011038615.1 Limnodynastes dumerilii | reverse complement strand
CCCGTCACCACCTCCTCGCTCCCCCGTCACTCCCTCTGTCGCTCCCCGGTTGCTCCCCTGTCACTCCCTTCTCGCTCCCGTGTTGCTCTCTTCTCGCTCCCGTCACTCTCTTCTCGCTCCCGTCACTCTCTTCTCGCTCCCGTCACTCTCTTCTCGCTCCCATCACTCTCTTCTCGCTCCCGTCACTTCCCCGTTACTCCCCCGTCACTTCCATCACGACACTTACATGAGAAACCCTGTCCTAAGTTTCCCGCATAGAATTGCCTACGTCCGACCGCAGAAAGCACCTTGAAACGGATCTCCTAGCGCGAGATTAGGCATGCAGATGAGGGTGAGTGGGGATAGGCATGCAGATGAGGGTGAGTGGGGATAGGCATGCAGATGAGGGTGAGTGGGGATAGGCATGCAGATGAGGGTAAGTGGGCGGTGGTATGAACTTCTAGATAAATCTGTGTTCGGATGGACAGGGCCGGCAACAGAAATCTTGGGGCCCGTCACACTTAATTTTATTCGCACCCCCTACGAATTGGTTAAATAAAAAAAAAATTAAATAAGGCACAAAGGCTAAAGTTAAAACATAAAATAACCACAATAATAGAAATTGACCAAAGGGGTGATGGTTATGAGGCTCCATCAATCCCTTTGACACGGATACCCACAGTGGGATTAAATTTGCAGGTTCAGTTCAATATGTTACTCTTCTGGATTATTCTCATTGCAAATATTATCCAAACATCTGATTTTTGTAATTTAATCAATAAAAAGTGAACACATTAAGAACATTCATACTGGAAAATATCTTTGTTAACAAGACCATTTCTTTTTATGCACCTGCTAACAAAGATATTTTCTGATATGAACAGTGCCATTTCTAGACCTAGCAGAGCCCAGGGTGCCACCCCCCAAAAAAAAGGTATGCATGCAGCCTTGTATGTGACCAGCCTCCTGTTATGCCCTCTTTATGTGCCCAGTCTCCTCTTGTGCCCCCTTTTGTGTTCCAAGCTACCTCTTTGCCCTCTTTTTTGTGCTCAGCCTCCTCTGATGCCCCCTTTTATGTGCCCAGCCTCCTCGTGTCCCCTTTTATATTGCTAGCCTCCTCTTGTGTCCCCTTTTATGTGCCCAGCCTCCTGTTGTGCCCCCTTTTATATGCCCAGCCTCCTCGTGTCTCCTTTTATGTGCCCAGCCTCCTGTGATGCCCCCTTTTATATGCCCAGCCTACTCTTGTGTCCCCTTTTATGTGCCCAGCCTCCTCTGATGCTCCCTTTAATATGCCCAGTCTCCTTCTCTAAACTTACCTTTACCTTCTTGCTCCTCAGTGTCATTCAGCTTAACTGTCCAGGATTATACAGGACTCCTATGGGAGCCCTGTAGGACCAAATCTATTCCAATAAATAACGCTACCTCCAGGCCCGACAACTGAAATCTTGGGGCCCTGTACAATAATAATTTTGAGGCCCCACCCCCTCTCCAGTAGGTACAAAGTTGAACCAAGGAAAAAAAGTCAAAACTTTAATGACTAATTATAATTGTTCTTTAATATAATCAAGTTGAATTGTGTATAAGATTCCATAATTAACTTGCCTTCCAAACTACATCCCAGTGACTGTTACACAGCACACACTGTTTGCTAGTAAACGCTTTAACTTAAGGTCCAAACACATCACAGTTTTTTAAACAATAATCCTTCAAATCACCCAATAAAGGAGTGTTTTGAATGATATAGTGCAAGTGTGTATGCTGCAAGAATCATGCCTGATCGTTGCAAAGTACACAAAATAGTTTGATCACATCTTTTCAAAAGTTTAATTTAAACTTTCAAGCTCAATTCTGAAGGCTTAACCGAAAATCATGTGTAGCGTGTATGCAGGCTTATTGGTGATTAAAGTGATCTAAAATGTAGCTCATCGTGGCGCCTTATAAATAAACGATAATAATAAAAATATGTAGTGTGTATGGGGCTTCACAACATAATGTATTCATTTAATTGCCACTCAAAACACACTGAATTTTCGTGAGTGACATAAAATACAGAAAGCATTCTTGTAACCACATCACACTATATCACCTTCATCATCATAATTAAGTACCTCCTAAAAATAATATACCGCTTAAAATCATTAATTGCTTCATACGCAATAACATTTAATCATCACATCAATAATTACATGTAACTCCTAGATTCCTGTTAATGGTTAAATTTAAGTTGTTTTTAAAAGGTATTTTTGAACATTTGACCATATAATAAATACAGACCATCCAACATAACCCATTCCATTACGTACAATTTAATCCGCTCCTGAGCTTCCGTCACTCACCTGGTTTAAATGAATTAACTGATATTTAAAAAACTATTTGCCTCATCAACAAAGGTGGTTCCCATAATAACTGACAGTTGAAGACTCAGGAGCAGAGTATTTTGTACCTAATGTTGGAGGGTATGTAAATAATAAAAAAAGGTTTTAGAAAAATAAGAGAACAAGTGACCTTCTAATTCAAGATCTGGCGATTTAGAAGCTGTTGTCTATAACTTAATTAAAATTATATATCCGCTCTAATGGCAAGTAATGGCAAATGATAAATCACAAAATAAATAAAAATTAAAATATTAAAATAAATTAAAACTCAGCTCACTTAGGAGACCACCTTCCATAATACAACACAATAAAAAAAACAGATTACTAATCGTAACATATTACTTTTAATATATTAAAATGTAGCTTATAGTCTTAGTAATAAAATGGTAAACACAAATTGCGTTATAAAGCAAAACATATATAAAGCTAATCTTTCAATAAGGTGGCATTAATTAAATTATTGCAAATAATCAAACAAAAACTCTCAAGATAGCAAATATAATGTCAATGGTTGTTATTAAGGATAAATGTATTTCCAAAGAAAAGAAATGTTGTTGTAATGATTTTAATAAATGCTGTCATCCAGGATGGCACATATGGTAATATATATGGGGTATAGTAGAGGTCTGGTAATGGCACACTATATAACTATACTATATGCCATGCCCAAATGCTAATATACCCAACATACATTATAATATGTGCCTCCTCAGACCCTTAATGTAATACATATATACACTATATAGTGTTCCACCTCCAGACCCCTAATATACCCCACCTGTAATACATGTGGAATATATTTTAAGTCTGGAGAAGACACAGCACCATTTCATACCAACACTTGCATATAACCCCTTGACAATTATATTTTCTCTTTTCTCATATTTATGCCACCTCCTACATGCCAGCTCTCCTCACACCCCCTACATGCCAGCTCTCCTCACACCCCCCTACATGCCAGCTCTCCTCACACATCCCCTGCTAATCTTATGACATCTTTTCCCCTTACACACATCACTTTGTACATACACTGCTACTTTACCTGACTCTCCTGCAGCCTGGCCAGCACTGCATACCATGTGACTGCATGAGTCACATGTCCTGTGATGTCAGAGGCTCCTCTCAGTGAAGGAGCTGTAGCCACAGATGGAGGTTTAGTCCGCTCTGTTGCTGCTCCGTTGCCAAAACCTCTCCCCTGCGTGTGCCACTGACAATGGCTCCACAACGGAGCCTCTGGAACTGTGATATCAGGCACTCTTCTTCACAAAAACACAGTGAGCTGCCGCTGGGGCCCCTCTGAACCACGAGGCCCTAGTCCCCCCCTGTCGCCGGGCCTGCGGATGGACGCAGAGAGCTTAAGGCCGGGTCCTGGACGTGATGGGAGATCACTTTCCTCTTGCATGCGCAATTACAGACCTACGTGTGTATGGAACACACAGAGGACCGGATCAGGCCCAATGAACAATGACTTCACTGAAAGGGTAGTTGATAAGTGGAATAGCCTCCCATCTGAGGTGGTAGAGACTTATATGGTGGAATCATATAAACATGCTTCAGATTAATATAAGGAAATGTTACACTAAACTGAAGGTCATGTCATGGAAGCAAAAGTCTGGATTCTGGACATAAATTTCCTCCCTTTGGAAGGAACCAATAGCCATCTGGTGTCAGTAGAAGACAAAGTGGGAAATGTTCCGTTGTGTGACATCTAGAGAGGAAGAGAAACTCGCTCACATACCCGGTGATTCCACCGTCCTCATTAAGATGCTCTGCAAATAAAAGTGGCGTGACAAAAAGCCGGTATCTATATAAGAGGTTCACGCTAACAAAAGGGCCATAATCACTGCAGATAAGTGTCGTCTAATCCATTCTTTTTAGTCTTATTTCCAGGTTTCCATGCTCCACACGAACCAGCAATTCTCTCTAAAGCTGAGTAACACTTTCAATCCAGATCCAAATCCAGATTAGACTGAACCCTACAGCAGACCGAGGTCCCAGGACCAGATCCACAGGTAAGACGGAGATGAGAAGAAATGGATTCGCAAATCCACGCACCTAAGTTTCAGGGCAACTCCCTTGACACGACCTCGTTTTTCTTGTTCTTAACCAACTTAAGAAGACCATAGACAGCCTTATCTTCCCGTGCGTATGTCTCTTCTTAAATTGCTACGATACGAACGTACTTAGCAAACTGAGCCCTGACTGCCCCATTTAAACGCCTACCCCACCCAGTCCCTTCTAAACTCCACTAGCGCACCCCTACTTAATCTCTAAAATATTGAATATCATGGATTTTTAACAATAAAACCAAGTGGTATAAGTTTATAACATCAGATTAAATAAGGGATATTGCTGTGTGGTATTGTGTTTTTTTGATAGGGCCCTTTAAATTGGCCATTTTGTCTAAAATTTATGGAGTTTATTTTGTTTGTATGTGTTCACATATATGAAAATTAAAAACAAAAATATAATTATGTATTTGGACTGGAAATTCTATATGCATTACATTTTTTAATATGATTAAGGAAAAATGAATAATAACTGTGAATCCGTATATCTTGTGGCTGACTAATTAATTAGTTAGTCAGCAAATGTGTGTTCTTCATTTAAATGGCAACCTTGTTTTAGGGTTTATCCTGCTTTGAAAAAGTCCGCTGGTCCGGACGAAACGCGTAAGCCATTATCTCTATGTGGAATTAATACTGAGGGGACAATTGGAGGTACTAACAGGAACTTATCAATTTATTTACGAAACTCTGCTAACGGGTCAGCGGCTGATATTCATTGGCGTACGGCACGCGGGGTGGAATTACCCCAATATTTCCTGTCTGATACCTTACTAACTCCTCCAATAATCTATATGATCATCCTCCCATATAACCCCAATCAAAATTGAACCACATATTTTAATTTATTTTATGTGTATTTTTAATAGTATTTAATTAAACTGAGTTTATTTACAAGGTTTCCATTTGTTGTGATTCATCAGAACCACCGTATAGATTGGTTTCATTTGTTATTTACATAGCGCTGTAATTATTTCTATATATTTCTTGTTTTGTTGAGGGAGAATAGAAAAATCTCCCATACAGCTGCTAGTTCCAAAAGCACCAAACGGGGTTTTTTTTCTTCCTTTAGATACAGCACACAATCCATAATACACACTGTCCAATGTTACAGCAGATACAGCACCCAGTCCATGATACACACTGTCCAATGTTACAGCATATACAGCACCCAGTCCATGATACACACGCGTGACGTCAGAATCGGGAGGAGAATAGGACAAAGCAGTCGCAGGAGTGTACACACTTGTATATTGGTCGTGACTGGTGGTTGAGTCACCTGATTTCACACACTTGTAAATTGGTTGGTGATCCAGTTCTGATGTTACGCAGTAGCAGCACCTACACACGTCCAAAGATCACATTCTTCATTGTTCTACTCTCTGAACGCAGTATGCGCAGGAATCCGCTATCAGTTACACGCGGTATCCAAATATCTTCGCTAATCATTCCCATCGCATGTACAGGGGAAGGGCTGCAGACTTCCGATGCCCATACTCTACGCGTGCGAATGTAAAATGGCGGCACTTCAGGCATCAGGATCGGTTCACAGTCCGTTTGCAGCCTTTACTGGACATTGTAACACACAGTCACGCCCACTTGTGAGCGCAACCTGACCACCATACTGGAAGAGTCTCTAAGGCAACGGGAAGTGTCCAATTGTAAGTCTGGATCTTGTCCGTTATTACTATCTTTTATTTACAGGGTGCTGTACGATATAACAGAGTATACAATGAACAATGGGCAAAGTGCATAACAAATATGCAAAAGAATTGATAGAAAGAGTGCAAAGAAAACTAAAAGCATTAGACCTTGTTCACCATATAGTTAATTGTTAATTATTTATAACTAACTGGGGTTAGTTATAACGAAGACAGGCTGAGTATACACATATATGAACATAGATCAGGGTCTCACCTACAGGAGATGCCCTGATGGAAGCAGATGAGCATCAGTGGCATAACTACTGTGACCCCTAATATACCCCACATGTAGGATATATGAGGAGTCTGAGGGTGGCACAGCATCAGCATCAGTGGCACAGCACCACTCCCCTCGCAAAAGCTTCCTCTTCCTAGCCAGGCGGCAGTGACAGACCTGCTGTGCGTGATTGACTCACGCGATTCGCTCTGCTTTGTAACTCTACACTTTGTGGGAAGTTCTTACCTGCTGATAGCGCATCGGTCTCTGTGTTGCCGCGGCCTCCAGCGCTTGCTTGTTTGTTATTTTTGACAGTGCTATGAGGGGGATTTGTGGGACCCAAACCCCCCCCCTGCATGTACCCCTGTATGAGTGCTGAGCACAGGTTATAATTACGTTGCCAGGAGCTGGCAGCTTAGTTATGGTTAAGCAAGGCAAGACGCAAAGGAATATGACTCAAAGTGGCATATATAATGTATACCGTTGAAAAACAGAGGGCCAGATTTACTAAGCTGCGGGTGTGGAAAAGTGGAGATGTTGCCCATAGCAACCAATCAGCGTCTAGCTGACTTTCTCTAGTATGTAATTGGAAAGTGAGAGCTAGAACTTGATTGGTTGCTATGGGTAACATCTCCACTTTCCAAACCTGCAACTTAGTAAATCTGGCCCAGAGAGAGAGGTGAGGTGAAAAGACTCAACCAACCAATCTCACATGAATTTTTATCGCTTGGAGGTGAAAGGTAACTGCTGATTGGTTGTGTTGCTTTTAGTTCATTTCCAAAATAACCTAAATAATCTTTATAACCTTCAGAGGTTAGCAGAGCTCATTTTATTGGGGTGTGCACTTATGGAAATTTGGCATGTCCAGCATCCCTAGGTGATGTGCCAGGTTATATCATGCCATATAGATGTGTTCTCAATTCATTTCATGCATTATTAATATAATGTCGGAGTCTGACATTCCTTTGAGCCTGGTTAGTCATATGAAAAAATAGGTCACTATTATTCCCCTGCAAGGCATATATGCTGATTGTTTTGGGCAAGTATGCCAGCAGGCTGAAGGGGTTTGATGATACAGTGGTGTCGAAATGCGTCATCAAGACCTGTGAATAAAAACACTGAACAGTGGGCCAGCTTTGATGACATCATTCGTGCCATCATTCCCTGTTGTGGGGAGAGTGACCTGGGTCTCCTGGGAGACCGGGGGCTGCTGCCTGAAAATCAGGATTCTGCAATTATGCTGCAAGGCCAGGTGAGAAGTACTGAAAGTAAAATCAGGGACATTACACACCAAGGGCTGGAGCAGGAGGGGGACTTGATCTCTTCTTTGCTTTGCTGACCAATATCAGCTCCTGAGTTGTCAGACAGGGTGGAGGCTGCCATGCATATGAGTAATGAGTATACACAACACCCTCCACCTGCCCTATATATATAACTGCACCGTTTATCTACGCCCCACCAGCTATCAGTATGTCCTCTGCAAACATGGCTGTTTCCTCTGTGGCCTCACCCACACTCTCTTCTCATTCTCTTAAGACAAGATTGGCCTTGGCACGGAGTTGGTAGACACCCTTAGAGAGCTGCAGATCATTGCCAGAGCAGTCTATGTGAATCCACTTTCCCTGCTCATGTTTCTGTGACTGGGGCTTACACTGGTCTCTGGGTGGAGAGCTGAGTGTTTGACGTGAGATTAGGCAATGATTACTGAGCACTTATGACTAACTGAGAGCAAGAATACAGATACAGAAACCTGCTCGCAGGCTGACGTCATGTCACCATTGGCGGCCAAACATGACTGCACCTCTCAACCCTGGGTGATAAATCTGCACCACATCCACATAATCTCTGATAGTCACTCTGACAGAACTGTGGCCTTTATTTTAATTCATCTTTCTACTGTTATTCTTTATTGTCCTTCCTGGTCGCCTTCAGGGGGACACAGCCGGGCAGCGCCGCCATCAGGGGGACACAGCCGGGCAGAGACGCCATCAGGGGGGGGGACAGCCGGGACTACAGCTGATGGGGGTCCGCCATCATTTCAGGGCCAATGCGCAGGGAAGAATTTGCCTGCGCACTGGCCAGATGGTAGCACAGATCTGCGGGGCCACGCCCACGTGACATCACTGATGATGTCACATGGGGAGTGGCCCGACTGGTGTGTCCCGGGCCCATAGGCATATACTTAATGGTCGCAGGGTGCTCAGTGCAGACAGGCCCCTCAGAAACGGGGCCCTGTGGCATGCATCCTGCACCCAGGGTTTGCAGGGGAAGGAGGCCCATTCAGCATCTATTTCTTCCCTCCAATATCTCCCGGAGAGAAGAAATAGATGCCGAATGGGCCCCCTTCCCCTGAGGTGGGACTGTCCCGATTCGTGGGCTGCAAAATAGGTGGGGCTTAAAAGTGTCATTAGGCTCCACCCAATTTGCGGTCCGCGAATCAGAACAGTCATGTCTCAGGGCAAGGGGGAGGGGAGCCCATGTACAAATCCTGCACAAGGGCCCCCTCACTTCTTAAAACGCCCCTAACCGGGCCCCCAGAAATTCTGAAGGCGGCCCTGCAGCCAGGACTATGATGGGGCCCACCAATACAGGTTTTGCTGCTGAGAGCTGCACATTAATGGGCCACTGTGCAGGAAAGAACTTACCCCCTAAGTATATTCCTTCAGATACTACCCCCGTTGTATAGTTTCTAGTATATTATATTTGCTTCTCATATTCCTTTTCCTATATATTACTTACGCCTTTATTGATCTTCTGTTACATGACAGCCTCCATTCTACAACGTTCCTGTATTTATCCATGATCCAGAATTGCGCACGACAGGCCAATGACGCACTTAGAATGTGTAAGTACTCCGTGAGTGCGTTTTGTACGTGCACAAATAAGCCGATTACGCATCGGAACACGCTACAAACTATTCTGACGGTGGCTGTGACGGCCCCCCATGAGTACAGTGTGTAGTGCGCTCCCTTTGCTTCGTGCCTTGAACCCTGCCTTAAATTTTACAGACACGCCACTTTGCGTAATGTGCTATTGCGCAATGGTGGATTAACCAAGCCCTTACTGTGCCATTACTGCACCACCCCTTGCACACCATACGTGCACGTTATTCACACGGTGGGTCCTTACACTCCACTGTCAGAAGTGTGATCCAGAATCGTTCGCAGTGTGTTCCGATAAGTAACTGCTCACACACATGGAGCACTTATGCTTTCTGAATACGTCAATGGCCTGTCGTACGCTATTCTTGTGTGTATAAAAATGAAGGCATTCTCTCCAGGAGATCTTGGAGGGAAGAAAGAGATACCGGTATGGGGGTGGGGCTTGATGAAGCTCCGCCTCCTGTCCATCAACGCTACTATTCGTGGTTTTACTGGGGGATGGGGCGGAGCTTGATGATGCCCATTACGTCACTATCTCCCACCCAATCCCTAGTAACACTAAAAATTACGCTATTGATAGGCAGGGGGCGGGACTTAAGGCCGTAATTTGCATTGCAGGAGATCTACCTGACGGAATTCTGGGAGTCTCCCGGATATTACGGGAGAGTCGGCAATCCTGTGTTATGGTAGGGTTCAGGGCACGGAAGTACTATACGTGTGAAGGGACTGCACGCGTATAGAATATAGGAGCGCAATGAGAGTCTCCGCTGTATGTATTTAGTCTGGGTCCAGTCCTTTTCTGCTGTTTGTGTGTCAGCTCTGCATGGAGTCTGCTGCCTGCGTGATGAATATTACATGAGGGCCTGGCACACTGCACCGAGGCATAGAGGGTGACCGTCTCATTGTAAGCAGCCCTGTGATGAGCTGGTGTGGTGTTACACGGCTGGCCAGGAATGCAATAGCTGCTGTATCACATATTTCACACATAGAAGAAGCAGCCGCTCAGTCTCAGGGACTGTGCTCATAATATGAAGTATTTATTTTACAACATGATTATTGTTATCTTATCTTTTCAGTCCTCCCCACCCTTCCTCCACCTGGGTGCATTGTGTGCTGGTCTGACCATGCTTTGCTATGTCTTTGTGTTTTTCTTGGTGCGCATTTTAAGCTTTTGTTTTTCTATATGAGTCATTTACCGTTCCTCATTCATACCTTACCTAACACAACACAAACTACGGCTAACAGACACGCATTCCTGGCCCACATACAGTGCACACCTGGAGGCAGATACCTATAGATACCTCTCTCGCCAGATACTGTGCAACCCGAAACTACGAACGTACATCATCCAAAACTGACCCGAATATTAAAAGAGCGACTCTTGGGGCCGGATTCAGACCAAACGTCAAGCTGCGCATGTCAGATGTTACGCAACGGATCTCCTGGTGTACGGAAATTTCCGTTCCCATTGAGATATGTACAACAGGGCGCCACATCCCACCCACCTATACTCCGTAAGCCAATATATTATTAATAGCACTACATGATAAACTACTGAGGCGGAAAGGGAGAAGTAGTGATGCCCCTTTATAGATCATTGGTACGCCCTCACCTAGAATACTGCGTTCAGTTCTGGAGGCCATATCTCCAGAAAGACATAAATGCATTAGAGACTGTGCAAAGAAGAGCAACTAAAATGGTCCATGGCCTTTGTAACAAATCATACCAAGAAAGGCTAGAGGAACTAAACATGTATAGCCTGGAGCAGAGAAGGGAGAGGGGGGACATGATAGCAGCTTTCACATACATCAAGGGTTGTGACAAGGAAGAGGTGTAATAGAACACAAGGGCATGAATATAGAGTGGAGGGTGGTAGATTCAGAGGCTCAGTACTTCACTGAAAGGGTGATAGATAAGTGGAATAGCCTCCTGTCTGAGGTGGTAGAGGTAACACCGTAGAACAGTGTAAATATGCTTGGGATAAATATAAGGATATCCTAAATCCTAAGTCATAAACTAAATTGAGGGTAAATAGGGTCTAGAGTCAGTATAGTTTTAAATAAACAACAGACTGTATGGGCCATGTGGCTCTTATCTGCCGTCACTTTCTATGTGGACGGGTGGGAACATTTCAATTTTACAGTATGGGCGGTTTCAGGCACTTCTGTGTGGAGCGGCGGTCATACAATCCGCTGATCCGCACGGGAGACTTAAGGCAGCGCTATAGTAGCGTAACTGCTGTCATATCCGCACAAGAGAAGGGAGGGACAGAGGAGATCACTGCCAGACCTATGTGTGTGCGTAAAACGCGTGAAGGCTGGACACACCATAAAGTAACCCGGGAGATATCGGCAAGTGGCACCAAAACCAATACAACACCAGCCCTATAAAGATGCTGACTCCATCAGATCATTAAGTTAGGAGCTGATCCAGTGATTCAAGCAAATCAACACTGTGTGGCGTACACGTGCGCAAAACATGGGAGGTGGCGTGCGATCAAGAGGTGCAAGTAACAGAACCTCTGGATCCCTTTACAGCTTTAGCACATAGCAGACAAGCTCAATGCATCTATGTGACAATGTACGGTGTGAGAGTGCAGGTAATATACGGTGTGAGAGTGCAGGTAATGCGTTGTATGGTGTACTGGAAATGGGGGTTATAAATGGTGCAAACACTTTGGTCCCTAATGTGAAAAAAATTAACAAAAATATATTTTTTTGTTATTGTTTCCATAATATATTTTACACAAACACAAAGCTCCGGGTGGAGGAGTTTCAGCCCCCAGGATTTGGACATAATCCATGGCTGGTGCAAATTCTTTGACGTAAACAGCGCTTATTTCCAACTGAGTTCTATTCTGGATCATTCGCCGTTGCATGGAGGGCCCAGTGCTGCTGTCAGCCTCAGGCAGCAGTCCCACCCAGCTCCGCCCCCAGCCCCATCTGGCTCCGCCTAGTTCCACCCAGAATTAACGATTAAGCAACATATGCATGGACCAGATTCATGAGCAAAACCATTATGAATTGCAGGGGAGACCAACTCTGTTGTGAGGTGATGTTTCCTAGTCCTTATTAACAGCATAAAAGTAATGCTGGTCGGTAACGATTTCAGACCCTCCAACATGACCCATTCCATTAGGTACAATTTATCCACTCCTGAGCTTCCAACTGTCACTCACCTGGTTTAAATGAATTAACTGATATTTACAAAATGATTTGCCTCTTCTACAATGCTGGTTACCATAGTAACTGACAGTTGGAAACGGAGGAGCAGAGCATTTTGTACCTAATGGAATGGGTCATGTTGGAGGGTATGCGATTTGTTAGAAGCAAAGGCAAAATATATTCTCTGAATGCAAAGAAATACATTCATTCAACACCCCACCACCTGAAATTCAACATGGTTTTGCCCAGGGGTAATTTTCCACCTGTTTTCCTCTCAAACTATGGACCCTATATCACTAGCACCTTATGTCTGGGATATAGAAGTTTGTGAGTCTCTCGAATAGTCAGGAAGAGTTGGCAACCCTGCCATATACAGGAAAAGACTGTTATACCTTACTGTATAAAACAAAACACATTTCTCTTAGTGATTCTCCCAGGCGATAACACAAGGTAAGATAAAACATCAATCATCAGAACTACCCACATCGCTGTCACTCTGCTCTGTGATAGTACCTCTGACAATTCAGACAGTGGATAGAAACATACATCAAAGCATTAAAACTAAACTATTTACAACATCCATGTCTAAGGTACGGACAGACCTTTACACTTTCCGGTCTTTAGGAAATATATCATACCCTCCAACATGACCCATTCCATTAGGTACAAAATACTCTGCTCCTCAGTTTCCAACTGTTAGTTACTTTGGTAACCTCCTTTGTCGAAGAGGCAAATCGTTTTTAAATATCAGTTAATTCATTTACACCAGGTGAGTGACAGTTGGAAGCTCAGGAGCGGATTATATTGTACCTAATGGAATGGGTCATGTTGGAGAGTCTGATATATGCGTCCTGGTTTCAGCAGAGCTTCTATTCTATATTTTTAATCCTTCTGTTCATCTAGTTGTGTTTTTCAGGGAAGTAGGACTCGGGGGAATATATAAATGAAATAGAAAAAGACACAATCTAACAATCTATTTATGAATAGAGGCCAGAATTACTAAGCTGCGGGGAAAAAGATGTTGCCCATAACTACCAATCTAGCTCTCATTTTCCTATTACATACTAGAAAATGTCAGCTAGAATCTGATTGGTTGATATGGGCAACATCTCCACTTTTACAAACCCGCAGCTTAGTTCTAAGTCTCTTATCGATCTCTTCCCCTTTGGAACATCCGTCTATGATCCAATCTCTGATCCAAAGCTCTAGAAGAAACAACAGGGAAAATGGTGCGCTTTTGTGCAATTGGTTAATTAATAAATATGACATAAAAATATTATTACACACACAATTATTGTATTTTAATGTAATGTCTTATCATCTGTGTCCAGGCAGCCAAACATGGATTTCGTTCTCAATTTTTAATGTGCATTTATGCAAACATGCTATTAATACTGTGTAGAACCAGACGTCAAGACCAAGACAAGCCGATAAGGTAGCTTGGTAGGAGCAGAGGATATTATTAATATTAGGTTATTTTACTGATTGAAGGCCAGATTCACAGCCCCAAATCTAGCTACTATGCATGCGTAGTAACTATTTTACGCTATCTACTTAACATAGTAGCTAGATTCGGAAAATTAGGCATGTATATTAAAAAATACGGGGCCGTGAATCCGGCCCAGAATCATTAGCTAATTGGTTGAAGTACTTAATATTGACCTAAGCATATGCTCTATGCAGGCGTTGAAGAAGGGGGAGGGAGGGGGGGGTGATGTAAGTACCCAGAAACCCTCCCTTTCCCCCCGATCAGTGCTGGCCGGCAGATACTCTATCTACACCTCAAACCATCAGACTCTTATCATCCAGCCAGGCACAGAATAAAGAGCTGCTGTCAGTGTCACTGAGTGCATTCAAGAAGATAACAGCAGTTACTAGTCTTCATTGCTGGTGGGAAGGGGCCCACTGTATGGCCCACTTTCAAGGTCTCTACCCACCACCCCGTTCTCCATTTGGACTTTGTTGGATGTTGCCATGTTGTTACTGTCTGCAAATTGGCCCCCATAACAGTTTAAACTTCAGGACCCCAAAAATGTAAGTCCACCACTGCTGTTGCTGCTATAAAAGCTACAAATGGTGGTATGTTATGTGCAACACCAAACCTTTTCGTGTGCACCAATTTTCTTAAACGTGCAACATGGCTACAAAGAGCTCAGTGTATTTACAGCTGAACCTGGATGTGAATTTGTAGTAATTCAGCAACATACATGACCCCTTCTCTTCCATCAAATACTATATACTCTGAGTTTTCAAAAATTAATAATAAAAAAAATCATATATGCAGTGACCTGGTTTTGCTTAAATGTCAATTTTTTTTTTTTTACCAAAAAAGCATTTCTCCCTTCAAGTCAGATAACTGCAAAGTTAGGGATCTACTAATTACTATATATATGAGAAGCTCAGGCGCAGAGCATCTGTACCTGAGGGAAGTAATGCTGTTGAAGGGTCTAATGAAGCACATTTCCACACTACGGGCCTGATCCTGAGAAAGGCGAATCCGCTAAAACGTGCACCTCTGACTTAGCCGCAGAAAAGCCGGCCTTTGATTAAAAAAAAGCAGTCGGAGCTTTAATTGCTCCGAAAGCAGATACGTTTTTTTTGTTTTTTTTAAATGTACTTTTGAAATTTTTTTAGATATTTTTTTGTGCCTACAGGTGTTTTTTTTTAATGTGGTTCTCCAAGTACCAACATGCCCAAGCATCCATGGGCATGCTGGTGATTGTGGGGTTTGGGTTCTTGGGCCAAAGGGTTTATGTTATTTTTTTTATTTTGGGGGGTAGAGTTTTTTTGCAGCTCTGGTGAACTGCTCCTTACGCTTACACCATCTCAGGGATGGTGTAAGCATAGGGCTTGTTAAGCAGCTATTGGACTGAACTGCACGGAATATTTAAATGAGAAAAACGCACCTTTTCTCATTTCAAAATCCTTTCTACAGGCGCAGTGCAGTCGGATGGGTACACTTGCGCCCATCTTTCTGTGCGCGCTCCCAATCTGGGCATGTGCAGTGCTCATTTTTGCTGTGCTTCCGTCAGAAAAAAAGAAGGAAGCGCAGCTCTGGATCAGGTCCTACATCTCTCTATGGTGCTGATGTTTATTATATCAGTCACATATCCTGTTACCATAATAATAATAATCACATGATGTCAAGGACTCTATGGCAAAGTGTCATGGCGGCGCCCATCGCGGCTTCACAACGTCACTTCCGCTATGAACTTCATAGTTCAACTGGTTTTAGTTTATGCGTCTCCAATATAGGAGCCATTTTTCTGGGGCCGTTCGTATCTGTTTTAATACGCTTGGTCGTCAACAAAATGGTCGACCGCTGATGTTTTGGCTTTGTAACTGGAGACTTTTGTTGTGGATTGGTTTACATTGCATAGCTGTCATGTCGGTTTTTGATATTTTGTGAACCGGGCACTGACACCAGGACGGCATGGAGCTGCTGATCAGAGGGACGGTGAGTTCTGGGAGGACCAGGTGCCTGAGGATCATGGTGCAACACTAGGCAGATAGGTTACATGCAGCATATTAGTATCATGTGCTATATAATGACCTCCACTGACTATTCAGAGTGATGCAACACATGATTGGTTAGCTTTGTTGGGACTACAAGTCTCAGCTTGCCCTGTCAGTTCCATCCTGGGCTTTATAGTTCCGCAGGGCAGGTGGACAGTCCTGTATAAGTAGATGGTTAAAGCTTACTTAGATGTACCTATGGCTGGTGGTTACCATGCAGCAACTATGTATAAGCTCAGACCGCTTCAGTAGAGAATTATAATTAATGTTTGGGGATAAACACATTTTTTGTGAATGTAAACATTGGACCTTAACCATCCATTTCTAGGGGCTAGATTTAGTAAACGGAAAAGTGGAGATGTTGCCCATAGCAACCAATCAGATTCTAGCTGACATTCTCTAGTATGTAATAGGAAAGGGAGAGCTAGAATCTGATTGTTTGCTATGGGTAACATCTCCACTTTTCATTTTGCGCAGTCTAGTAAATCTAGCCCTAGTATACTGAAGCTGGGTTCAGTGTTTCTGATGCTCAGCCCATACTTGGATTTCATATGGTCTTTCAGCTATTTATATTGATATTACGTTTTGTTAACATTTTCATATTGTAGTTCATAAACAAAATAACATAACATAACATAACAGTGTTTAAACTATATAAGTAATAATTTAGTGACTGTTACATTGACAATTATATGGTGGTGACTAAGAAATAAGTCTGGTTACATAGAGATTACTTGCCATAAATCACCCTTATTCTGTTTGTGCTTCCCGTAGAGACCGGTGCTGAAAAGAATATGTGCACTTACACATATCCGAAATGTACATCGGAGCCCTCCGCATCTGTTACCGCTAGTCCCTATCGTGGTGGAGCAGACGGTAAGTGGAGATACAAATCAGAATATTGGTAAATTAGGTAAAATATTTTTTTGCCAGTAAATTTGGCCATACACTTTAATATAAAAATCAGATGATTATTGTGTTGTGTAACCAGGAACAATTCATAGTAAATTGTTTCCAGTTCAGACCACCAGTAAGAACCTATGCTTGGAGACTCCACTAACAACCAAGGGGTTGTGAGTTCAAGTCCTGGTGCATATAAATGTTCTGAACATGTAAACATAGACATGCGACTGATGCTGAAGAGTACATGCGCTTTCTGAGGCTTCAAAGTGCCGTATACGTCCATATGGGCGTTAATGCAGTCTCTGATTAGGAAGTAACATAATGGCATGGCGACGTTCAGTATTTGTGGTCAAATACACAATCTAAGGAGACCGTAGAATGAATTCATTAACGATAATGAATTGACGGAGTTAAGGCATTAGAAACAAATCAGCGATTTGTACGGTGTCATAAATTGTACACCCACCTAGACACATAGAAGTTGACGGCAGATAAGAGCCACATGCCCCATCAAGTCTGCCCAGTTGCTAATTTAAAACTATACTGACCCTAGATCCTATTTTACCCTCAATTTAGTTTAAGATTTAGGATATCCTAATATTTATCCCTCCCTGACGGAGTTAAGGCATTAGAAACAAATCAGCGACTTGTACGGTGTCAGAAATTGTAAACCCACCTAGACACATAGAAGTTGACGGCAGATAAGAGCCACATGCCCCATCAAGTCTGCCCAGCTGCTAATTTAAAACTATACTGACCCCAGATCCTATTTTACCCTCAATTTAGTTTAAGATTTAGGATATCCTAATATTTATCTCTCCCCTGCTTGGCAGCCTAAAACACATAGGTTACATTATCCCTTGTATGCTGATGATACTAGAATCCACATCTGCCATTTGAAGTTTGCCACTCAGACGATTGTCTCTGTGTAAGCACCCTGTTTGTCAGTCTCCACTAAGTAAACTCCTTTTCATTCC
Organism: Limnodynastes dumerilii; assembly: GCA_011038615.1. Classification (NCBI taxonomy): domain Eukaryota; kingdom Metazoa; phylum Chordata; class Amphibia; order Anura; family Limnodynastidae; genus Limnodynastes; species Limnodynastes dumerilii. The sequence continues at coordinate 94,463 of WWET01002639.1, read as the reverse complement.
TAACCTCTAACCTCTGTCTAATAGTCTTCATTTCTACAGCCAGATCACCCCTTACCTCCATATTACTTCCCATCTATATCTAATTAAAAACTGAGCTCGAGAACCACCTGGTTATCATTATTCATCATACTAAGATCAGTGTGCGTGAATTGCGCAGCTATTTTGTATATAATTGACCAATATTATGAATAGGTTCTGAAGCTGATTTAAGGTCACAGTCTGGGGTCAAGGCGAAAAGCAAACATTGAGGCTCTGAAGAATATCTCCGTATAGATGAGAGTCTCTGTCATAAAGAAAGGGGATCCTGTAGCCCAAACCGGGCCTTGTGAGGAAGCCTCTGGTGTAGATATAGGACATGAAAGATCTAATGCTGATCTGAGCTGAGGGCATGATTTCGATTCCCGGTCTAAGCTTTATCTGTGTGGAGTTTGTATGTTCTCCCCGTGTCTGTGTGGGTTTCCTCCGGGTGCTCCGGTTTCCTCCCACATGCCATAAACATGCTGGTAGGTTAGTTGGCTGCTCACTGAATTAACCCTAATGGCTGTGTGTGTATATGTATGTGTTAGGGACCTTAGTATGTAGCTCCAATAGGGCAGGAGCTGATGTGAATGTGAAATATTCTCTGTAAAGCGCTGTGTAATCGGATAGCGCTATATAAAAGCCTATAAATAAATAAATAAAATGTACGCTCATTGATAGGACATCCTATGATTTTTTCCTAGGGTCGTGGGGAGAGGGCCTATGACATATACTCCAGGCTGCTGCGGGAGCGGATTATCTGTGTCATGGGACCGGTGAGTTTCAGTCTTCCCTGTAACTCTCACCCGCATGGACTTTCCCTGACGCTGCGGCTTCTTACCTGTATTTCTAGATTGACGATTCGCTGTCCAGCCTGGTGGTCGCCCAGCTCCTTTTTCTACAATCTGAGAGCAACAAGAAGCCCATTCACATGTACATCAATAGTCCAGGTACCACCGCTGCTGCCGCCTCTGTCCTGTATGTATTGATAACATCCAACACTAGCAGCAAATGCATTGTCCATGGTAGGAGGGGCCTATAAGAGAGAGTCAGTATAGCCACACCTCTTTACACTGATTGGGCTGTTTGTCAGAACCTAGCCTCATGCTGATTGGCTGCTGAGAAACAAGGTTTGGGACGCTGCTACGCCTGTTTCCTAATGGGGCAGGATCTGCATTAACATCCCCTGTTCCCCTATGAATTCCATCTTGCAAGGCCCCCCCCCCCCTTTGATTTAAGCCATTTTACACCCCACCTCCTGTACAGTCTGCCATCTTGAATCTTTTATACTAGCGTAGATATGTTTGTCTGTTTAGCATACAGTGCTTTAATTCACTATGTCACTGTCTTCCTGTGCAGGGGGATCTGTGACGGCTGGCCTGGCGATATATGACACAATGCAATACATCCTGAATCCTATCTGCACCTGGTGCGTGGGACAGGCGGCCAGTATGGGGTCTCTCCTGCTCGCAGCTGGTTCCAGTGGAATGAGACACTCGCTGCCAAACTCCCGAATTATGATCCACCAGCCCTCAGGAGGGGTCAGGGTAAGGCACGAACCGAGGAAGCTAACATCTACATACAGGAGGGTTCTGGGACAGAGTAATATGAGAGCTTTCTTAAATTTGATTGGTCAGTAGTGCCAGATATGGCTGCTTTTGCTCATGTAATTAAAGTTACATAAGGTTTTGTCTGCATCATTAATTATTGCTGATTGACCACTGAAGAAGAGAATCCTACTAATCTCTACAATTATAGTTCTCATATTAAAAGCAATATCTACTGAGATCCACAAAATGGCTGCATTCTGAGGTGCTTTTTGTTCAGGTAACAAAATGGCTGCCGTATGACTGTGATGTCACTTGTTCATAGCAAATTCATGAGTTACAGGTGAATGGATAATCTGTGTTTACCCTGTAAAGTTGTCACTTATTATTGATCCTGGGCTGTTCTACACCAAAGTCTATAGAGACTATATGAAACTAGTTATTTCACTGCAGTCGAGTTTGTTAATTGCCCCAGTACCACCAATAGGCTCTGCTCATCACCACATGAAATGAACACGTGAAGACTTGGCTCACTAGAGTAGGTAGGAGCCATGGTAGGTGTGTGGAGAACTGTGTACTGAATAATATATTTGTATAATTCCCAGGGTCAGGCCACCGACATCGCCATTCAGGCCGAGGAAATACTGAAGCTTAAGAGACAGATTAATGAAATCTATGCCAAGCACACGTTACAGCCGCTGTCCCTAATCGGTGAGTCCGCATCCCTTTCACCCGAACTCCAATTCTAGAGAATAAACGATAACGGTTGTAGTTTACACTGAGGACCTGATCCAGACTGAAACACAAAAACCCACACAAATCATGTCTTTCAAGAGCAGTTTAGACTTAAACATAAGGGTGGCTCTGGGTCGTGCACAAGTGTAGTCTCTTGTGTAGAGTCACATGACAGTTGAGCACATTGACGTTATGTTCTCTACCCCGGATTATTCCGCTGTTATGTAGAATGAAAATGTTGGCCGCATCTATTATCTGTAGCCTGTGAGCTGTAAGGAGCAGTAACACACTGTTGTTGCCAAATTTACTAAGCTGTGGATTTGGAAAAGTGGAGATGTTGCCCATAGCAACCAATCAGATTCTAGCTCTCACTTTCCTATTACATACTAGAGATTGTCAGCTAGAATATGGTTGCTATGGGCAACATCTCCACTTTTTTCGAAACCCGCAGCTTAGTAAATGTGGCTCTTGGTGTGTAAGAAACAAATGTTCATTACTCTCCCTTGTGCTCACGATTATTACATAACTGTTTCCCCCCTTCCCCAGAGTCTGTGATGGAGAGAGATCGCTACATGAGCCCCACGGAGGCGCAAGAGTTTGGAATCCTGGACAAGGTCTTGGTGCATCCCCCCAAAGACGGCGACGATGAACAGGAAGTGGTTAAGAAATCGGAGGAGCAGACGCCCCCATCTGAGCCTTAGAGGGAGGAGATGGGAAATGCGGAAAACAAGCTATTCACGCCCGTCGTGGCCCTTTCAAACTACTGACAAATGTTTTTACAACGAAAAGCAGAGCTGTCAGATTTTCCTGTCTTGACTTTAGTCTGTGCTGCCTGAATCCAGGCTGAGGTGGTCCCCACTAGAGGATGACGTTACACCGTATCGGGTGGTAGAGACCTGGCATTTCCTCGTATGTCTTCAGCGACCATCAGGGGGTCAGCGCTGTGTCTCCTCCCTCCGGTTTCATGTTTCTGTCTTGTGGGTGGGGAAAAAATCAGCTGAAAATAAATTTATTTTCACATAGATCTGTCTGTGGAAACCTGTATGATGCAAAGTGTTTGTCAAAGAGGGGTCTAGCATGAGGGTTCATTAGCAACTTTGGGGCTGAGCCAGAGCTACGGCTGCTGCATTAGTTACGGCGGCCGTATGCGTAACAACGGCAGAAATAGCGTTCTGTACATGCGCCGGGCATATTTTGCCTGGCATAATCCATAGCTCTGGGTTCCAAGGATCTAGCGTCCGTAACTACAGCGTAGTTACGAACGAAGGGGCAGGTAGCTCCGTAACACCAGCTGGGCGGGGGGAGGGAGGGTAATTAGGAGGGGAGGGCTGGGTTAGGGAGGTTACGCTCCTGTGTGAGCCGAGTTACGCGGGCTGAAGTTAGGGTAGCCTTCAGCCGGCGTAACTGTATGTAACTACGCTCACACAGGGGGAGTGCACCAGAGCTATGCTGGCTGTATTTATGGCCAGCGGGCCACTGTAGCTCTGGATCAGCCCCTTTGTGTCTGTCTTGCCAAAATAGGGACAGTTGAGAGACGTGCTATTAAAGGTAAAGAGGTGGAAGTCCGTCACGATCGCTGTGGTTTCAAAGCACAAAAATAATTCTTCAACGTGAAGGGATTTGGGAACAAAAAAGAAAACGGCAACAGAAAGATATCACCAAGACCGGTACAGAGCACGTGCCGCTAATACCAGCATAGGAGCGTCGCAGGGATTCTCTGCCATCCAACGGACAGAGGAGAGGCGATATAAACACAAAGGATAGGGTTGTAAATGGCATCATTGCTAGTAACAGGTTAGAGGTGCACAGCTCAGCCCTCCACAGGACCTGGGCTGCCATCAGGGGTTACAGCCTGGATTACTGTGCTACTACTACTCTGTGAAGCCCCGCCCCTACGTGATGTCACTGATGGCGTTACATAGAGGGACAGTGGCTCTGGTCAAAAATTAGCGGTATCTTATTGGTGCAGAAAGCTTTTCGTTGTGTGAATGAAGACCGTGCAGCTGCAGCCTCCTGACATACGGACGACATTCGCTCATCGGCTGATTTCAATCAGACAATCGTTACCGCGACTCCTGTCTGATCAGATATTGTGAAGCCGACATGTTTGTTCAGTATTACAATAATCCTAACCCTAATTCCTAACCACTTACCAGGAAGCAGAGCGCACGGGAACCACAGCTGAAATCTATAGTTTTCCGAAATCGGAACCACGTCTAAATATCACTTAAGAAATTGAACATCGGCAACAATTTCCCATGTCTCCAGGCGTCCATTTTGAGTGAGTTGCGTGCCTGGCTGAAACAAACCATCCCCCCTGAATGATCATTGCTCCTTGCTAGTCCGGAACAATTGAGGCCGCATCGCATGACAAGAATAACTATTTGTGGGTATTTCAGGTGAATTTAGTAACGATATTCAGCCTTATGGCAGAGCGGCTGGGTTGTTATCGCAAGTAGAATTTATCATGATAATGTATGGCGTAGGTTCTCTCTCTCCTCCGAAGAACCAGACTGCCGCCATTTTTTGTTTTCAGGAGTTAAAATATTGAAGGTATCGTATTGTATAAAGAGGAAGTATTAGTGGTGGATATTGCAGCTCTGCAGTTATGAGATCTGGTCCTTATACAGTTACAGTTAACCAGTTGATTTATATGAATCCCCAGTTCCTGGATCATAAAGTTGATTGGGGGTAATATTTCCAGCAGGTATGTGGTGCTATAGCTGAATTATTACACACGTGCAGCAACTTGTGAGTAAAGTACAGTGCTATAAACCTAAACAGTTCCAGGCAAATACTATGCATTATAGCAAAGTCCCATCAGAGTATAAAGTACAGAACGCACGCAGAGGCTTATATTATAGTCACTGCATATACTGAATGTGCCTTTACAATTACTGAATAACACAAAGGTAAACGTTACGTTACATTATTTCACAGTCATAGACAATGAACTTTATGAATATGGCATAATTGTCAGATCAGGCTATGAAGTTCATGGGCTGAATCCAAAATGCCTATATGCACCAGTCCCAGAGGAAGCCACTAGTCCTGGGCTTATAGCTAGGGGCTATCTTGTGTTTTTGTCCTCAAGCAAACAAAGTATGGAAGTTCACAGAGATATGGAACTCATCCCAGCTCTTCTATCAAACGTGTCGTTCCACTTGGTCTGGGTAGGTTGCATGCTTTTGATTGGTTAGCAGTTCTGATCATGTGCAGCGTGGGTGTGTCTACAATCCAATGGAAGCTCACAGAAGGTTAGCAAAACCTTTTTATGTACATAAATAATAGACTATGCGACTTCCGGTCCCATGATCCTCACATGTGGCTTTCTATCCTCCAGCCTCACAGGTCATTTCTGTATCGGATTCCTGTAAATCAGGTCCTTATCAACCTATTCGACTTAAGCTGGTGATACACTGGATCGAATATCGGCCCAATTATCAGGTGATTGGGCAAATAATCGCTCTAGTGAGTGGACAAGATACATTTTTATAATGCCAGATAAACACACCAGAAACGCTTTTGTACTTTTATTTGGTCCTTTTGCTAGCACCCAATTATTTAAGGGAGCCAATCAGCTTTCTGAATGGCTCCCTATCCTTTAAGTGCCTCCCTCTTCTGTTAGGACTATCGGACCCAGCAGGAGAGGCGTATGGTACCGATAACTGGACCTTTCCCTAGCGGGCAATCATCCGGTTTATTGGGACACCCCCTGCTGCGATGGTTAATCAACCCAGTGAATGACCAGCTTTATTGTGTTTCTTTTGCTTTGTATATTCAGTATAATGAACTATTTAAACCACTAATTTCTAACCAAGCCATTCACCATGGTATTAAATCATGTATAATAATAATAATAATAATAATAATAATAATAATAGACTGTATGCAGACTCAACAAAATGGTTGTTTCTCATTCTTCCCACATGGACCATTGCAATGCTCTCCTTACCCATCCAATATGAACCGCATGTCCCAGCACCCGGCATTAGCTGAATCATGGCAAAGACGTGTAGTCTCTCACCACCTGGGGCCAGATTTAGTAAGTTGCAGGAAAGGAAAAAGTGGAGATGTTGCCCATAGCAACCAACCAGATTCTAGCTCTTACTTTCCTGCTACTAACAAATTTCAGCTAGAATCTGATTGGTTGCTATGGGCTTAGTAAAATCTGGGCCCTGGAGGCTGAGGGTCCTTATAATGAACGGTTGAAATAAATAGGTGCAGAAATACAGCAACACTCCCAACAAAGGTGATTTCTACCAGACCTTGAATGAATGAACTTCTGCCATATGCAAATAACTGAGGAATGAGAGTCAGACTCTGCACCTCTGTCCCTGGCAGTACATGTAATGCTTATGTAACAGTCCTGTGGCCCTGAGAGGAGGACACGGTTACATTGGTTTTAGCCCCCCTCCCCCTCATCCGTCTCACTCCCCTTCAAGTGTACAGCTCAGCGAAACCATGTTTTTCAAAGTAAGGGGTGATAATTTGAAATCTTTTGCATGACAGGAGAACACTTTACTTTTACACACAGAACTCACATACTCCATAGCTTTATGTTTAATCTATAAAATAGAGATGAGATAATCTTCATCTCAACTCTAATTCTGCTTTTACAATGTAATTCCCACCCCCCCCTTACAGTTCTACATGGTCTCTCTCAGGTCTACACT
>WWET01002639.1:67206-87403 GCA_011038615.1 Limnodynastes dumerilii | reverse complement strand
TGCGCCCCCACTCTCTCTCCCCCCCCATCCAAAAAAAAAAGACACACACACACACACACACACACACCTATCTTCAAGATATATATCTATAATAATCAAGATATATATTATGCAATGTTGGGTGCCATGCTTCTATAAAGTAACAATTGAAATAGTAGGTTGTCACAACAACAAGAAAAAAATGCAACTACAAAATCTCTCATAATAAAAATGTCATTTTACTGCAAATATAGTGGGTATTTACACTACAACCAACTTCACGCAAGATATGTGATCATATTAGCCCAAATAAGTGCAAAGTATGAGAAATGTTACTGAGACGGACGGCCGGAGACACACACACACACCTCAATAAGACTGTCCAGGATTGTTTTGTATCTCCATAGACTTCCTATGCTGCTAACACTGTTTTGGGCTTTTTTTTTTTTAAATGAATTCATTAATGCCCTTATTTTGCACTTTTTGGGATTAATATGATCCCCTGTCTTGTGTGACGTTGTTCATAGTATCAATATTCACTATTTTTGCAGTAAAATATTTTTATTATGAGAGATTTTGTAGTTGCATTTTGGTGTACCAACTTGGCAACCTACTATTTCAATTGTTACTTTATAGAAGCATGGCACCCAACATTGCATAATATATATCTTGATTATTATAGATATATATCTTGAAGATAGGTGTGTGTGTGTGTGTGTGTGTGTGTTGTTGATTTCAGGGGGAGTCACATTTCATCTGTTGGAAACAGTATTAGATGAGAGGTGATGTTTCCCAGCCCAAGTCTAAATAAGTAATTAGTAAAGCTGGTCAGTATCTGTGTGCAGTAAGCAATTCATAGATATTTCCCTGCATGCAAAGAATATAAGTAACTTGACTCCCCTGCAATCAACATGGTTTTGCCCAGATGTAACCTTCCTCTCTTAATTATAAGCTCCTTCTTAAATCTGGATCCAGCCCCATATCTCTAAATTAATCCCTCTCCTCCTATTCTGTTATGTTAAGCTTCCCTCTACTCTAGCTCACACTATTCTACTGTATGCATTCACACTCTCCTTATTAACATCCCAGGTAATCACGTAATCCCTCCAAACTAATTTCTACAGGAAACCCTACCCTTCCAACACATCCTCCTCCTCCTCCTCTCCCCTTCCTCCTCCCACCATGAAATTCCTACATTTCAGCCATAGAGACTTGCAGGGATCCCTATATAAGAGGTAGCAACTATAGTGAAAGCAAAAAAGATGGCCTTTCGGAATTATAAGCAATCTCAGAGTAACGATGACAGGGAGGTGTATTTTACAAAGCAGGAGGCTAAAGAGTTTCAGAGCAGCAAAGGCACAAACGGAAGAAAAACTGGCCCACTTGGTACAAAAGCTTTTTTTTAGGTATATTAATGAAAGGTGAAAAACCAAGGAGGGTATCGTAAGGCTCAAAATGGAAAGTGGAATTCTTATTGAAAGGGTGGAAAGGGCTATGGCAGATCATCATTTTAACCCACTTCACATTTGGAAGACCCTTTGCCCCTTAACCGTCCTCTTTCAACACCTATGCTAGCTCTACAGTATGATGTCCCTGGCAACCAACATAATACTCCCATAGCAGGCAGACTATCACAATAGGGTCAGCCCAGTGGTGTTCAGAACATTCATTTAATTATTAGGTCTGTGCTTCCACAATTAAAATTTTCCTCCCCTGGCAGTTTAACATGGTATTGGTATTACACTTACATTAGCCCCTTTACTGATATTCCAATAAATCCCTTCTCTACATAAAATCAACATAAATAAATAAAATAAGGCTAATCAGTAAAATAACTGGCAGACCGGACCAATTATTGCAGTTTGGCCAACTAGGTAGATCAACACTTCAGACAAGATTAAAAAAAAAAGGTGATAATGTGAGTTTATTTACACACGATTACAATACACAGTGCTCTGAAGCCAATTCTGGTGGTGCAGGTGATTAAGTGCTCTGTAATTAGACAATAATAACGTAAGATTTCATATATACAGGATTAGTGCTTTTCTTCTGACACGTGTCAATTAACCTGTCTCAACACAGCAAATGAGGTAACAAATCTACATAAAAAAACCCTCACACTTAATGAATTTCTCAAAACAAAGTGATAAAAATGTTCATCACCCTAAATAAACACAGCTCCTATGGAAGGAAGAGCAGGAGGTTCCTCATTGGCCGCAGTCTATAAAGTGAAACAGCAGATCCTCAGATACTTTGGCTTCAAGAACTTGTTCTTTAAACAAAGATCTGGCATTGCGGACTGAGGGACAGGATCGCCGGAAGTGGAGGGGCGAACGACCTGGACCTGACGTGTACAAGGAGTCTCTGTGGTGATGAGAGGACCTCCTGCGGACCGACTGGCTCTTGTAGCTCTCCCTCGGCTTCTGGCGGAGAGACTCTAAAGATCTCCTGCGATTGTCGTTGCTGCATCGATGAACCTCCTTTTCCTGGACTCTATGGTCTTCTCCAAAATGAAGAGACGCCCTTCGTTGTTCGAAAGTGAGATTTCCATCATAAGCCTCTTCTCTAGACTTGCTGCTACATCGGTCTCTAGAATGGGACCTCTCTCTTGACCTGCTCCTGCACCGGTCTCTAGAATGGGTCCCCTCTCTTGACCTACTTCTGTATTGGTCTCTAGATTGAGGTGTCTCTCTTGACCTATTTCTGCATCTGTCTCTTGGGCAAGGCCTTTCACTTGCCCTTTTTATAAATGCGTCTTTAGGATGAAGGGTCTCCAGACACTTGCAGTTACACTCCTCTCTGGGACGAGGAGTCTCTTTTGGCCTATTTGCAACAATGCTCTTGGGATGAAGCCCATTTGCCATCCTCTTCTCGCCTGCGTCTTCAGACAGACCAACGGCTTGGTCAGTTGATCCAACACTTGGATCTCTACAATAGTAAGAGTCTATCCTAACATCAGGCACATGTTCTCCAAGGTGAAGGGGAGAGAGGTCTTTTAGAGGGGTTACCCTGTACAAGGAGTCGTTTTCAAGACATTCAGAGTTTACAGATGACCTCTCTGTGATTGGAGTGTCACCATCTCCCAAGGTCTGTCTGCTGTCTTCAGAATGCAGGGAATCCATCTCGTACTCTGCTGCATCCACTGCATGAGGACATCCAGATACCGGCTCTCGGCTTCTGAGATTTTCGTTGCAGTAATGGGACTCTGCTGCTGTTGTTCTGGTGAGGCTGGCTCTGCGGTGAGAGTTTTGGAGTAAGGACCTACGTAGCACATCCCCTTGTCGCTTCTGTCCAGAAGACACACTGCAAGGCCAGAAAAACATAAAACATTCAGCAATTAAGTCATTGAGCAGCTGCTCAGATTGTCCAAAACAAGCGAGTAACGGAAGGACACATGCAGCTCGGCTAAGCCATTTTGCAAAGTAAGGGGGCCAATTTATATAAAATCTTATTCACGCAGGGAAAATGGTTTACTACTGCATATAAAACTCAAATACTGCACAGCTTTATGTTTAATCTATAAAATAGACTTGAGCTAAGAAACATAACTCTATTTCGGCTTTCACAATTTAAACTTGCCTCCCCTTGTAGTTCAACATGGTATTGCTCAGATCTACACCTGGGGCCAGATTTACGAATACCCCTTTCACATCACCACGAAATACCCGGGTATTTTCACCAAAAACCCGGGTCTCTGCAAAATCCCGGGAATTCAACCCGGGTGAAAAGAAGGGTTATTCTAACACGGGTAGGGGCGCAGTGTGAAAGGTGCTACCCGGGTTTTTCAACTATAGAGCATATAGTTAGTATTTGTTAATCTCTTATTCAGTGCTCTATAGTATAACTTCAGCGAGTGTATAGGAAGTAACAAAGAATAAAGTTTAATTTTGGACAAAGTTCAGCTCTATATTGCCACCACCTGGCCACAAGTGGTAGTACTGCAAGTAGATCATGAACTGCAGGTTTACAAGCAATATTTACATAGTGGGTAGTTTTGGTTGAGGTTTTATGATCCGCTTGCCCCATAGGTTTATATAATCAGATAGAAGTAGCTTTGCAGCCTCTCACACAAGGCCTGGTGCGACACCATACAGAAACTTGGCTTATGATACATGTGGTTTTGGAAACACTTGTCCAGTGATAGCTTTGGAATTAAGTTTATGAAAGCCGTCCATACCTCTCAGCGGGTGTTAGCCGGAGCACTCTGAACAACTCTGCGGTACTGGGGGTCCGCGGTTCGACGTGGCCGAGGGAACAGCCAGGAGTGGCTCTGGGTAGCAGATAAGGGGTCATGCTCAGCTTGAGAGGTGCAACGTATTGAGGAAGAGGCTGTAACTCTGGAGCTAGAGAGAAGCAGGAACCAAGAATGCTCGAGAGAGTACACAGAGAGGAACATTGTACAGCAGCAGGAAAGGACACACAGGTGCATGTATATGGGTGGACCACCCTAATAAATTACTCAGGTCTAATTACAAAGAATTATAAGGAATCGTAAGTCAGGAGCAGTCTAAAAAGTAAGAACAGATCTAAGTGTTGGGGAAGACAGGGGCAGCGGTAACGGAGCGTACAGACAGGGGCAGCGGTAACGGAGCGTACAGACAGGGACAGGCAGAGATGGAGGCCTTGGGAGGACACAGCAGTACTTACAGTCGCTCCCCGGTGACAGACTGTCACTCCACATCCGGCTACTCTCCTCGGACTCAGTTTCCCTCTGGCTGCTGCTGTCACACGTATGAGAGTGCACAGACCTGGGGATTCAAACAAACTAAAGCCTAAAGAACCGCAGGAGATTCATCAAACATCAGTTTCTGTAAATGACATGGGACAGAATCATCATCACTGTTCCCTATGTCCTACACAGATTTGCCTCTTATTTAGATTGCTTTAATTTTAAAAAAAAAAAAAAAAAAAAAAAAAAAAGAAAAAACGAAATATAATCCTGTGTCCGGCTACCACGAACGTCATGGGACCAATTACTCTATTGGCCTTTGTAATCATTTGTACATTGCATTGTAACACAGCAGGTCTTCACAACGAATCAAACCACAAAAAGGACACAGCGTGCCCAAACCAACTGACGTGACGTTGCTCCGTGGGATTTTCTACTACACATGCTCAGAACTGAAGTGCGCGCAGTCACGGCCAATTCAGATCATAGCTGCGTGTCAAGGGATACAGGAGTACCAGGAGTACATATTCCATCTATAGTAAAGGCGTGCCAAGGCAAGCGCACCCGACTCAAAGCCCAACGCAGACGTAGAGAGGGACGGTTTACACATTGGTTCCAGACCCAGGTCATGTCTAAGTGCAGGAGGAGGATACTCCACAACCTATTTTACAGCCTGCCGTTACGAGACACTTCAAATGCATTACAAAGGCTCAGAAATGGCTGGAGAAGTATTGTGCAGGCGTTACATCGTTTCTGCATGCAGTAAAGCTGGCCATACACTGGGACGATTATCGACCTCAGCAGGGAAATGTCCCATTATCGGCACCATCCACCTCTCCTGCTGGGACAGATAATCCTAGCAGAGGAGGGAGGCACTTGAACAGGGAGCCAGTCAGTAACCTGATTGGCTCCCCTAAATTATCAGGCACTAGCATTTCCGGTGCGTTTATCAAGCATTTATTGATCATGGCCACTAACTAGAGCGATCATTTGCCCGATCACCCGATTATCGCTCCAGTGTACGGTCAGCTTAAAACGTTTTTCTTTTTTTTTTTTTTTTGTAATATTTTTTCTCCATTGTTTTTGTGCGTTCACATTACTACTGAAGAGTCTGCGCCATTCGTAACATCTTCCAGCGCTACGCTTGTGCAATGTATTGGGCCACGCAGCTGAGCTTTGCTGCCGTTTCTCCGTACACTACATGTAATTGGACGCAATCCAATGGAAAGGATTGTGGGTGATTTTAGATCGGCCATAGCCTGCATGACTGTAACCAACGTTACTGCAGCATGTAGGTCGTGCTCACACCCAGTGTGCGGACGCTGTATAAGCAATCCTCTGGACATTTAGGCCGTGCTCTGGAGCACAGGCCATTCTCCTGCCTTTGACCCACAGCACCACCATTCTTCAATGCAGTTATCCACATTGCGCAACGAGAGGTGGGGCCTGATGACATGATTCAGGTCATGAATCATATGGAGCCGATCAGCCGTATTCAGCTCCGGAGGGGAAGAAAATAAAGTTGGCAGCTTAACAGCCGCATCTCCCAAATGCCAGCAGCAGAAATGGTCTCCCTCCTGTGCTGCAGCACAGACTAAGCCACAGTGCCCCCAGTGTTTATACAGCAATATAGCACCTACCAAAACTGCGTGTAAGGAGACCAGTATACAGCCATGATGTATAGGAAGCCCTCTCATTACCTGCTGGGAGGAGCCAATCTCAGGACTCTGTACAGCTCGGCGGTGCTGGGGGTCATAGGATCGGCAGAGGTCAGCCCGCTCTTCAGCCTGGCGGCATACGACCGATTGGGGGTGAACTGCTGTTTGGATGTTCTGGAGGGGGAATCTGTAGTTAAGAATCCAATGTTAAAAATCAATTCCAAAAATCAATTAGTACAGTAATCACATAAGAGATGAATCAATCATCATTAGTGACAGGACCGCTTCTAATGGTACAGTGTATTGCATTTATCATATATATGTTCTTCCGTAAGAACGAGGTAGCTCGGTGATTCACCCTGGTTTAGGTTACATCACTTGTCTACAGCGAAGGCAGCCATTTTGTTGGGTGAAGCAGCTTTCAGGAGAGCAGCCTATAAGTCTGCTAGGTTTGAGCTAATGATGTGTCAGTTCCTTGTGTGTCAGTGTGCCCTCACCGATGAGGCCACCACATAGCAGGGGGCAGGCCTATTGAGGCTGAACTGGTGACAAATTGCATCACTGACCAATTCACAAGGGAATTATGCCGTTTATGAATATTATATTTTACGATAGATAATATATTTTATTTACTACTCCATTAATGTGCCAAAACATAGATAAAAGGCAGGTAAAGTGCATCCCTGTGGATGGTTAGGGGATTGCACATGACCTGTTTACCTGGGGATAGGTGGGGGCAATGTTATTGCGTTAGATCAGGGATAACCAGGAAGTACTCACCTAACGCAGACCAAGGTGGGGTCTTCTTCCAGGGTGGTGTTGCAAGACCAGGGGTCATATTCAAGAACTGCTGCTTCATAAAAAGGGCCTGGTCAGCTTCAAATTGAAGGCGCTGTGTAGGAGACAAAGCCTTGGTTGGAGAAGCAGCAATTAAGAGTCATGTAGTAGGTGAACGCCAGGCATTGTCAATCTGTGGCTCTCCAGCGTTGTAAAACTACGGGTCCCAGCGATACCTATGCAGACCCTTCAAGACCCATTCCACTAGGTACAATTTAATCCGCTCCTGAGCTTCCAACTGTCACTCACCTGGTTTAAATGATTTAACTGATATAAAAAAATAAAAAAAAAAAACATTTGCCTCTTCAACAATAGTGGTTACCATAGTAACTGACAGATGAAACTGAGGAGCAGAATATTTTGTACCTAATGGAATGGGTATATTGGAGGATATGCCTATGTAGTTAAAGCATGCTGGGGCTTGTAGGGTCACAACATCTGGAGAGCCACAGGTCATCCAGACCTAGTGTAGGCAGATCAGACGGATCATTTGGGAACCACCCTACATATTTTCCTCATGTCCTGGACACAGCAACACTTCAAAACAGCAATAAAGCCCTTACATAACGCTCACCCAGTTGTAGCCACAGAATAGGGACAAGGCACAGACACATGTCGTTACCTCTCGGCCCAGACGGATGGCTGCCTCTGTAAACTTGTTCCTTTCGTTCTGGAAAGCCATTTTCTGCTCCTCGAAGGCTGCCAGATCCTGCTCCAACTTCAGCTGTTCCTCCAAGAAGTAACCATCCCACAGAGGAGAGGACTGACCTTCACCCGGCTGGGGAACCATCTGATCCTGCCAGTGCCAGCCAGAAAGAACAAACAAACAAACAAACACTTAACTGAAAGTCTACAGCGGAGGCAGCCATTTTGTTGGCTGAAGTAGGGATAAGGAATCAAGGTCTGAATACAGTGATGGATTCTAGAGAATGAGTACTTCTATACTACTGCACAACATGGCAGTCACACAAAATGGCTGCCTCCAATGTAGAGGACAAGCACTCTAAGTAATGTTGTATATTTGCACCTGTTTATTGCAACCTATTCTTGTAGTAAAGTTTATCTGTAAGCAGACTAAGTGGAGAGCTAAGTGATATTTGATATATACTTGCACAAAGGTTGGCAATGGTAGAATTAATCCTATCAGAGGGTTAGAACGAAGAGATCATAAATCATGTGAAACTACATGTCCCAGCAAACCCTGTTAGCAGTTAGCTATGCCAATGCTCTTAGAGCATTCTGGGACTTGTAATTTCATAACCTGAATACTAAAAACATGTATAGCTTGGAGCAGAGAAAGGATGGTGGGTTCATATATATGAAGTGGTGTAACCAGGTACAGGAAGGGGAGGGGGAGGTGTATTAGTACACGAGGGCATGTGCATAAACCGGAGGGTGATTGGTTGAGAGGAAAAACGTGCAGGATAAATGGTTTCACTGAAAGGGTGGCTGATAGGTGGAATAACCTCTCTTCTGAGCTGGTAGAGGCCAAGACAATAGAACAATATAAATATGCCTGAGAGAAATAGAAGCAAAGCCTAAATCTTAAACTAAATTGAGGATCCACCAGGTCTATGGGTAGAAAGGTTTATAAGAAAAACCAACAACTGGGCAACCAAATGGGTCTGTGGCTCTTATCTGCCCTCACCTTCTATATTATACCTGCAATCTCACAATCCCCCCTCTATATTATACCTGCAATCTCACAATCCCCCGTCTATATTATACCTGCAATCTCACAATCCCCCATCTATACTACACCTGCAATCTCACAATCCCCCGTCTATATTATACCTGCAATCTCACAATCCCCCGTCTATATTATACCTGCAATCTCACAATCCCCCGTCTATATTATACCTGCAATCTCACAATCCCCCGTCTATATTATACCTGCAATCTCACAATCCCCCGTCTATATTATACCTGCAATCTCACAATCCCCCGTCTATATTATACCTGCAATCTCACAATCCCCCGTCTATATTATACCTGCAATCTCACAATCCCCCGTCTATATTATACCTGCAATCTCACAATCCCCCGTCTATATTATACCTGCAATCTCACAATCCCCCGTCTATATTATACCTGCAATCTCACAATCCCCCGTCTATATTATACCTGCAATCTCACAATCCCCCGTCTATATTATACCTGCAATCTCACAATCCCCCGTCTATATTATACCTGCAATCTCACAATCCCCCGTCTATATTATACCTGCAATCTCACAATCCCCCGTCTATATTATACCTGCAATCTCACAATCCCCCGTCTATATTATACCTGCAATCTCACAATCCCCCGTCTATATTATACCTGCAATCTCACAATCCCCCGTCTATATTATACCTGCAATCTCACAATCCCCCGTCTATATTATACCTGCAATCTCACAATCCCCCGTCTATATTATACCTGCAATCTCACAATCCCCCGTCTATATTATACCTGCAATCTCACAATCCCCCGTCTATATTATACCTGCAATCTCACAATCCCCCGTCTATATTATACCTGCAATCTCACAATCCCCCGTCTATATTATACCTGCAATCTCACAATCCCCCGTCTATATTATACCTGCAATCTCACAATCCCCCGTCTATATTATACCTGCAATCTCACAATCCCCCGTCTATATTATACCTGCAATCTCACAATCCCCCGTCTATATTATACCTGCAATCTCACAATCCCCCGTCTATATTATACCTGCAATCTCACAATCCCCCGTCTATATTATACCTGCAATCTCACAATCCCCCGTCTATATTATACCTGCAATCTCACAATCCCCCGTCTATATTATACCTGCAATCTCACAATCCCCCGTCTATATTATACCTGCAATCTCACAATCCCCCGTCTATATTATACCTGCAATCTCACAATCCCCCGTCTATATTATACCTGCAATCTCACAATCCCCCGTCTATATTATACCTGCAATCTCACAATCCCCCGTCTATATTATACCTGCAATCTCACAATCCCCCGTCTATATTATACCTGCAATCTCACAATCCCCCGTCTATATTATACCTGCAATCTCACAATCCCCCGTCTATATTATACCTGCAATCTCACAATCCCCCGTCTATATTATACCTGCAATCTCACAATCCCCCGTCTATATTATACCTGCAATCTCACAATCCCCCGTCTATATTATACCTGCAATCTCACAATCCCCCGTCTATATTATACCTGCAATCTCACAATCCCCCGTCTATATTATACCTGCAATCTCACAATCCCCCGTCTATATTATACCTGCAATCTCACAATCCCCCGTCTATATTATACCTGCAATCTCACAATCCCCCGTCTATATTATACCTGCAATCTCACAATCCCCCGTCTATATTATACCTGCAATCTCACAATCCCCCGTCTATATTATACCTGCAATCTCACAATCCCCCGTCTATATTATACCTGCAATCTCACAATCCCCCGTCTATATTATACCTGCAATCTCACAATCCCCCGTCTATATTATACCTGCAATCTCACAATCCCCCGTCTATATTATACCTGCAATCTGATTTTATTTCCCAAGCTCCTAGCATTTGCACACATTGCTCTGAGAGGTTGCATTATGAATCTCCTATTTATCAGTTTATTATTATTGCTAGATATGTTTATATTGCTTTTTATATTTTCTTTTCCATTTGTTGCTGTGGCTATATTATCTGTCATTATTGACTGGCCTCCCAAGACTTTTTGGTTAGGGGAGCAGCTATTTTTATTATTTGTATCACTGCCCCCCTCTGCTAGTTTAAATGGTTTCTAATAAAGCATTCATACCTGTAACAACTGTTGCTGTTGGCTAATCAGTTCTCTGCTCTGTGCAACTTCTTGTCTAAGCTCTTGTGTCTCCTTCCTGAGCCGCGTCAGTTCCTTCTCGTGATCCGTTACGCTGATCACATCAGACTGAGCCACTGTGGAGAGGACACTAGTGTCAGCTATTCACAATATACTGTATAGTTATATGTTAAACCAATTTTAATATGTTTGCATCCAGTTTAATCCCTGTAACACTCATTAATGAAGTTATAACTCTGACCCTGATCAAATATTCTCCTATGTGCTATTCGTAATGGCCTCCCTCTATAGCAGACTCAGACAATCTGTGGATCTCCAGGTGTGGCAAAACTACGACTCCCAGCATACTTTCACTGTATAGGCGTAGAAGATGCCCGACAAAGAATGCTGGGAGTCATAGTTTCACAACCCCTGGAGAGCCACAGGCCAGGCCTGCCCTACAGTGTTGGCAAGGTACATAGAAGGTTCACCTCGGGCTTCCAGAGACTCCACCAGCTGTTTCATGCTGTTCCACTGCTTTTTAAGGCTGCCTGCGAAGCCCACATCACCAACACGAGAAGGCCTTGCACGTCCAACCCCAACACGTTTACTCCCCCCTGTGGAGTCCTGAGGAAATGCAGACAGACTATATATGTAGGGATCACGTGGATAAACCATAGCAGAACAGAAGACCCTTTCCACATGTACCTCAGTAGCCGCCCTGCCGTGGATGCCCTCATGTCTGTTCAGAATAGCCAGGACATCCCGTCTCATCTGCTCGAGGAATTTCTTCAGCTCTCCATTCTCCGACACAACCTCACGAACATTTCTGTCCGAAATCCCAGATGGGCGGAACATGTCGCCTGATACCCCCAGTAGGGGCAAAATCTCAGCCCCACTAATGGAAAAAAAAAAAATATGAATGTAAGACGTCAACAACATTTCTCAAGAATATCTCATAGCCGTGAAAGCTCTGGCTTACCACAGTACATTGCACAACTATTACTGTGCTACCAGTTTATTATACTGAAATTAAAGTACTAAAGCAGTGGTTTCCAAATGTGGTTCTCGAGGTAGGTGGTTTCAACAGCCCTTTTTCAAAAGGGCCGTCTCATACCTGTGAATTCCAATGCGGCTCCAAGTCGATTGCTTCTGCCTCAAGGAGGAAAAGTAATCGATCATCCTACCCTAACCCCAAGACTCCCTTCCCCACCGCCTGACCCCAAGATTTCCCATAGACTCCTACTTACCCGTTATGTCAGTGCGGCTGGTCTGTGGCAGGGGTTTCCAAATGAGTGAATGTTTAAAATCATTTAAATTTTTTGGTTATTTTTTTTTCTTTTGAAATAGAGACAGACGAAAATGAGCTTTCAGCTGTCTCTATTTTGTAAACATCATTATTGCAGCAGCGACTGCATCCCGCCCAACAATACATGTTTCCCCAAGTCTCCTTTGCTGGAGCACAGGTGTGATCATTACGAATTGTGTAAAAGATCCACAGTGGGTATCATTATACCCCTTGTTCTGTAGGGAGATCTGGAAACATGCACTGTTGGGGAGCCTTGAGGGCAGAGTTTGGAAACCACTGTACTAAAGCAATGTGTAAATAAGATGAGAAGTTCCAGAACATGCGTTTTACAGTATTTGCGTAAATATCACCCACTTGCTGGCTATTAGACCATGCTCAGATTATTTAGGGAGCTCTAAATGATAAAAATCCTGATCCAGATCTTAGTGCGCTTTCCATGCACACAGTGATCCGGAAGCCTGTAAAAAGAGGGGAGTGAACGCCCAGCTCTTGTGCGCAGTTCTGGACACCTACATGTCTAGAGACCTACCTTAACTTGCCCGAATACTGTATCGCCGCCCCCAGCACTTAACATGCAGAAGTCAAGTGCTGAACCCCCGGTATGAATCTTCAGTTCCATATCATAACATATGGCGCACGCATGTGCAGATGCTACTTTTTAGGGAACTCATGCAAGAGGCTTAAGCCCCCTAACATTATTAAACACGGATCAGACCCAAAGTCTAAAAAGAGACCCGAGAGGGACAAACATAGGTGCATCTAGCTCAATAGCGATATTTTATTTTATCTTACATACATATATTTGTGTGAATTTCATTTTAGCAAATAGTTCTTGATAGTGTCCAGATATGGTGGTGCTTTATTTATTACATTGATTAAGATCAGGCCGTTTGGAGTGTTTGAAGCTTCACTCCGATTTTATTATTCACTCCTGATTTATTCGCTCACAACACTCATTTTAGTATTTCATTGATACAATTATTATTCTTACCCTTAAAACGGTTCAAATGATCTTATGAAATTGATGTTTTTCATTTCAGTCTTACAGACTAATTGTACCCTCATTAGGGACTACTTTATTTGCTCTTTGTATTTTCTATAATAGGGGTCCTCAACCAGTGGTACTCTGACTACTGTCTGGTGGTACTCAGGGCAACTGGGAAAGCTTGTCAGAATATAGCAACCATACTTGCCAGGTGAGATGGCAGAGGTCATATTTAGAGGGCTGATCGGATTATGTAGAAAATGTATTTTAATACAAAATATGCAAGTAAAAGCTATATATACTTGACTGGTTTCCATAGTGGGAAACTGGTACTTCCCCCCCCCAAAAAAACCCAAAAGAGGTTGAGAGCAACTGATCTGTATCCAGTAGTTGCACCACCAAGCACTTAATTTGACCTATACTAATAGAGGTGATCCTGTCCATTGTAGAAATATTTGGTATTGATTGAACAGATACATATTTATATGAAGTTCAGTTATAACTAATAATACACAGTGCTTAAGATCCCCAAAATAATAGTTTATAGAGGATACACATAATAGGGCAGCATATATACCAGCCCTGGCCAAGGGCAGCAGGTGTTGAGAAACTACAATTCCCAGCATACTTTAATTGCACAGGCATAGCCGATATCACACAAAGCATGATGGGACTTGTAGTTCTACACATATAAAGCCACAGGTCTGCCAAACCTTATAATTAAACAGGACAAGTGGAATATCCATAGCAGCCAGTTTTTTTTTTATATCATATTTAAAAATAAAATCTCAGGTTCTCCTCTATTGGACCATGTGATCCTGCCACACAGTAATGCTGCTTTGGTTTTTAAATGGTGGATTGAGTGTAGGTTTGTATGACTTAGTTTATAAGGGTGGTATCGCCTTGCACAGCTAACGCACGCACTGCTCATGTACTGAATAAAATGCAAATAAACAATACTAAGTACTTACCAATGGCTGTCTTTAAAAAGCTCTTAGTACCAAAGTGCAACAATAGATACAGAGTTAATCTTAATCTCCCACACACAGGCAATTACACTCAATGAAAACATGGCTTCTGCAGCCAGGTGATATTTAACAAATGCACATTAATTGCTCAGCAGGCATCAGCTGTCATCAATTAACCTGACCTTTTATTATAGGATTATCACATGGAAAAAAATATATATTTTTAACACATTAACAGCATATACCTTTCAGCTAAGCAAAGCACAGGAAATCTTCCATCAGGTTATGACTTTGCCACCCCATACATCTGGACCAGTCTCTTATAATACTCTAAATATGTGTGGAAGTTTACTTGCTACCCTTCAGGTGTAGAACTACAAATCCCAGCATCACCTGCATTCTCTGGGACTCATTATGATGTTTTGCTACACCTGCTACTGGCCGTGAGAGCGGACCCTGACTTCCAGCAGCTAAACATAAAATCCCTATGACACCTGCCAGCACACAGCCATGTTGGGCCAGATTTACTAAGCTGCTGGAAATGGAATGTGGAGATGTTGCCCATAGCAACCAATCACATCAAATCGACATTTTCTAGCATGTAATAGGCATATGAGAGCTAGAATCTGATTGGTTGCTATGGGCAACATCTCCACATTTCCTTTCCCACAGTTTAGTAAATCTGGCCCATGGTCTCTTATACAGCCATAATGACATGTGATAATAAACCAGCCACTCATTACACTCAGCCATGATGACAGATAGCAATAAACCAGCGCTCATTACACTCAGCCATGATGACAGATAGCAATAAACCAGCCCTCATTACACACAGACATAATGACAAGTAGTAATAAACCAGTCACTGTCATCACACTCAGCTAGTGACCTCCCATAATGCAGCGCGAGGTGCAAAGATGGCGGCGCCCATCGGAGCTCGTGGTTGCCTAGGTTACTGGCGGCTCTGGCTCCGCCGTGTGGGTAGGCCGCGGGGCCCGTGCCTCCAGTTTCTTCCCGTAGTCCCGAACACACAGGCTCGGCGCTGCCATGGAGGCGCCAGCCAGATTCATGCGTCCTCTCCGGCCGTGCTCTCCCGCCTGTCCCCCGGCCTCACCCTGCAGCCGGAATTCATCTCTGCCGAGGAGGAGGCGGCTCTGTGCGGGGAGCTGGAGCCCGTCCTGCGGAAGAAGCGCTACGAGGGCGGCCACTGGGACGATGTGAGTGGTGGTGGGCACAGTCTGACTACCCCACCAAGCCACTGGTGGCTGGCATGTATTATTATTATTATAATAGGTGGCACTGCTATGTATAATGTAATAGATCAGACGGTGGATCAGGGGGTCTAAGTGCCTATGGGAAAAATACCCCCTTACCTAGCACCCACTGAATGTCTACAAATCCATGATTTAAAGGAGGGAGTTTAGGGGTCTTACATACATTGGACTATGGGACTAATGTCCCTTTACCCAGTCACCAAGGGCTGTCTAGGAATCAATGGTTTGGCATTGAAATATGGGACAAATGTAATCTTATTCAGCTGCTATTAGATGTCTAGAAGACCCCTTAGGGTGAGGAGGGGTGTATTTAGTTGCATAATTGCAGCGGAGTCCATGATTTTCCCTTCTGACCCCTTGCATGAGAGGGGAAACCAGTGAGTTTTATGATATCAGATGATGGGGAGCACAGGCTACTTACCCCAAAGCTGAAGTGTTAAATAAAGGGTGATATTGTATGCATGCATTTACTTATCTGCAACTCACTCCTTCATCTTCATGCGGGTCACATCTGTGATTTTTGCACTCTGAGTTAATGCAGTTGTCACTGCTGGGTACTCATTATTACAATCAGTAAACGTAAAATAAATCATAATAAAGACTAAAATAATCATGAATCCAGCACTAATTCACCCCCTCATATGTGCGCTCCCTAATATTAACCCCGGATGTGGGTCACAGATTGTCAGAGGTATTCCACTCAAGCGTTTACATGGCCGTGGCATGGTAAAGAAGACCTAGATAGGCCTTAGTTATATGTGTCCGGACCCTGCTACAATAACATAGTCGTAGGGGGTGTTCCAGGATGTATCTCAAGCTATACATTTTCTCTGGGTAGAAGGTTATCTTGTACATCTCTCTGGATCCACTGAATATCTTGATTGTATGGCGCCAGCTAAGTCATTTTTGGGGGCACATATTTAGCTTTTGATGTTTTATTAGAAATGTAATTTTAAGTTTTAGTTCCAATCATTCTTTAAACCATATCTGGAAAAAAATTGTCAACTAATTATCAAGTATATAGTTGATATTTTTTCCACTTTGGGTTTAACATGCATCACAATTGGTGGTGCCCAGGAAACCATATAATGCCCATGCCATAACATCACCTGGATGCATTTGGAGGCTGACGTGCCTGACCTTTAAATTTTCTCCCCTGCAGGCAATCCATGGGTTCCGTGAGATAGAGCGTCTTCACTGGTCCCCAAGCAGCTCGGCGGTCCTGCAAAGAATGAGGGAGAAAGCTTTTACTCCTGAAGAGGCCCAGCTGTCTCTAGTGCATGTCCTGGACCTCCAGAAAGAAGGTTACATCAAACCACACGTGGACAGTGTAAAGGTATTAGATTCTACTTCATAGGCAGCAGATGAGTGTTATTGTGACAGCTCCCTTCACAGAGTGTATGCAGCCATTTTGAAATCTTGCACATTGAAGTCGCTTTGCAAACCAATTAGGAAAGGGTTGCAGTTGCTGGTCCTATTTCAAACATGTTACAGCTGCCAGCTGAATGGCAAAAATTTGGAGAGAGAAAATTGCTATTGGGAACTGTTCCCCCGTTCCCAATAGCTATGGGTTGCAATTGGTAAATTAGGTTTAGGCTGCAGGGCATGCTTGGAGGATTAGGGTTAGGGCCGAAGAAGGTTAGGCTGCGGGGAATGAGAGGTTAGGGTTAGGTTGCAGGGCATACATGGAGGGTTAGGCTTAGGCTGCAAGAAACGGAGGTTTGTTAGCCAAAAACGTACCCATCAGCAGATGACTCTTCGCGACTCCAGGAGCCGCATGACTGTCACTTTCTATAATGGAGACAACCGGCAGTCTCCATTCAGCTTCCTTACGATGGTCTATCACTAAATAGGCCACCATGTTGCTTGAATGTATTCATGTACTGTAGATGGGTGTTGGTTGATGCTGAGAAGCTCTTTTTCAGAAGTTCCGAGCTGGCTGGGAAATCAATTACTTTTGCCTCAAAGAGGAAAAGCAATTGATCCCTGGCAGACTGAAGATGCTGCGACAAAAGCGGAGTATAAATCTATTCCCAACCAACCCATAGACTCCCTGAATCCTATCCCTAAGACTCCCCTATAAACAGCTTGACCCTAAGGCTACGCACTGGCTATCCCTAATCTTCCCTTCCCCAGAGCATAACTGTAAAAGTCCCCAGAGAGGTTACTCACCTTTCCGGTGGAATCTGCAACATGTCTGGCAGGGGGCTTCCGAAAAATGAATGAATATGCTAAATGGCATACTTACACATTCTAAATAAGAAAATGAAAATCACAAATGGCTGTCTTTTTGATGCCAGGAACTCGCTCCTATCTAGACTAGGTGTTGCTTTCCCTGTCCCATTTCTGACGCGTCTCTTTGTCGACAGTTCTGTGGCAGTACCATCGGCGGGATCTGCCTGCTGTCCAGCTGCGTCATGCGGCTGGCGTCCGTGGATAATCCGGAATTATCGGTCCCAGCAGAGGAGGTGTATGGTGCCGATAACAGGACATTTCCCTAGCGGGAAATCGTCCCGTTTATCGGCCCACCCCCTGCTGGGACCGATGATCGTTGTAGTGTATGGCCAGCTTAAGACTCCCCTATAAACAGCCTGACCCTAAGACTCCGCTACGCACTGGCTAACCCTAATCTTCCCTTCCCCAGAGCATAACCGTAAAAGTCCCCAGAGAGGTTACTCACCTGTCCGGTGGAGTCTGCAACATGTCTGGCAGGGGGCTTCCGAAAAATCAATGAATATGCTGAATGGCATACTTACACATTCAAAAGAAGAAAATGAAAATCACAAATGGCTGTCTTTTTGATGCCAGGAACTCCCTCCTCTCTAGACTAGGTGTTGCTTTTCCTGTCCCGTGGCTGACACGTCTCTTTGTCGACAGTTCTGTGGCAGTACCATCGGCGGGATCTGCCTGCTGTCCAGCTGCGTCATGCGGCTGGTGTCCGTGGATAATCCGGAGGAGCGAGCGGATCTGTTACTGTCCAGGCGCTGCCTTTATATAATCAGGTGAGCAGCAAGAGCCTCCTGCAGGTATTTTATATGTCGTGTCCATCATATATCTGCCATCACATAGCCTTCAGAATGAATACAACTGAAATATCAAACATATGTTTGCAAAGAGAATTAAATAAACTAATGTTTTATTATGGGGATTTCTACCATTATTAAATAGTTTAATTCTGTTACTTTAATCATTTCAAACAAAAAAATAAAATATTTTCATCATTGTTATTTTAAATGCTTAATAAGGAGAGAAATAGATAAGCAAATGACCCAAGTGCATCCGTGGTATATGAACGAGCTTGTCTTTTGTACATGAAAAACGTATGTGCAAGCTTGACGTGTTCACAGCTATTTGACCACCCTGAAATCCACGTGAGGCCGCAACCTTACAATACCAGGGTTTCGTCATCTAGGATCTTCCACCAAAAACTGTTATTTTATTTGTGTCGTTATAAATAAATGTATTAAATTACAATTGTAAAAGTAAGTAATTACAATTCAGTGTTTTTTCAATGTAAAATAATATTTCAACCTTTTATGTTTTATATAATGATTTTCTTGTGACACTGTATTATGTTTTATGTAGCATATTATTCAGTGCTGTATAATAGAGGGTATGCCGATCTTGTCACTGCAATTCTCTGTGACTATCTATACTGTTTATTTTATTTTTTAATCCTTTGATAATGGGTGACATACAGCCTATTGATTGTTTTTGTGTATTGTCCCCTTTCCTCCTTTCATCTCAGTGGTTCTGCTCGCTACGATTTCACGCATGAAATTTTACGTGAGGAGGAATCCTTCTTCAATGGCGTGCCTGTGCAGCGGGAGCGCAGAATCTCAGTCATCTGCAGGAACCTTCCCGTGAGCGGATGAGTTTCTCTGTAATGAAATATGGCCGCTCTGTCTGGTCTTATGATCTGGTGGTATCTGGCTGGAGAGACTGTATTATAAAATGGAACCTCACATGCTGGCGCTGAATATATGAAAGCTTTGTATAAGACGCGGAGATACATCTGATTGGACAGTACCGTTTAAAAGACAGCTTGCAGCATGGTTACACAAACCAACACTCCTGTGGTCTGTAGTGTGTATAAACCAGATGTTGCGCTCTGTCACCTGTTTGATCTTTCATAGAAAAACATGATTATTTTTTTATTAGCCACATTGGCAGAAATATAACTGTGGAATTAAAGGATATGGGAAATAATGTTAAGATAAAATATGGTTAATCGAAGATGAAATCGTTTTCAAATTTAACCAGACTTCCCAGTTTACAAACCATTGATGTTTTATTCAGTCTTTTAGATTTATTAAACCCTACAATTATAAAGCATTGTTAAATAAACATGAGAAATCAATATGTCCAAAGATGACTGATCATTGTTTAATGTTTGAACAAATGGAATATTACACAAATCTGCATTTAAATAGAACCAGTGGTTTAATTAGTTTTGGTTTTTTTTTTTTTCATTCTGCAGTGACATTTTTTTTTTCATAAAAAAAGTACGATTTATGATTTCAAAATCTAATACAAAAAATCTCTCTACATATTTATATCATTTTATTGTTCCAAAGATCTGTAATAGAATAAATAAATAAATTATTTGTTTATAAATATAGTTTTTAGGTTTTTTTTTTGCTTGCTGCTGAAATATAGTTATACATATAGGAGACATAACACAGAGGGGGGGGGGGGGGGGGGG
>WWET01002639.1:31677-44817 GCA_011038615.1 Limnodynastes dumerilii | reverse complement strand
GACATGAAGTGATGGGAGGATACAGGGAGAGACATGAAGTGATGGGAGGATACAGGGAGGGACATGACACTATGAGTGATGGGAGGATACAGGGAGAGACATTGAGTGATGGGAGGATACAGGGAGGGACAGGACACTATGGGTGATGGGAGGATACAGGGAGAGACATGAAGTGATGGGAGGATACAGGGAGGGACATGACACTATGAGTGATGGGAGGATACAGGGAGAGACATGAAGTGATGGGAGGATACAGGGAGGGACATGACACTGAGTGATGGGAGGATACAGGGAGGGACATGACACTATGGGTGATGGGAGGATACAGGGAGAGACATGAAGTGATGGGAGGTTACACGGAGGGACATGACACTATGAGTGATGGGAGGATACAGGGAGGGACATGACACTATGGGTGATGGGAGGATACAGGGAGGGACATGAAGTGATGGGAGGATACAGGGAGGGACAGGGCACTATGAGTGATGGGAGGATACAGGGAGGGACAGGACAGTACTGGGAATAAGTAATAGTGAAGGATAGAATCACCCGCTGTAGAACCAGAGAATGATCCCATCTGACAGACTGTGGGGTCTCCTGGGTCCAGTGCAAGTTAATTGGTTCAGAATATACTACAAAACACTCAATGCTTGCTGTAGCAGGACCCTGTGTATGGGAGCGTTGTTTGACGTGTTTATGGGTAATATGGGAGATTGGCCATACAGAGCATTATAAACATAAAATCAATGCAGACCAATGAGAACAGTATAACCTCACCCCTGTATAGCAGCCACACCATGCATGAGAACACTAGACATGGGAATCATTCTGCAATCAGTATAACCCAGAACCAGAGGCGCTGAAACACAGGACAACTAAACCTATAAGGAGCATGGAAGATGTAACATCAGGAGGGCGGCCCGAGCACACAGGAAATACAGCCAACACTAGACCAAACCAAGGCTCCTGGCAGAAAATATAAGGTCACCCCTAAAAGCACAATGGAACAGTCCTGTTGACACCACAGAGCTGTACCACCTGTGACTACTGCAGGGACCCACAGTGAGGACATGGAGTCAGTGATAAGTGAAGCCTTCTGCAGGCTCAGTCTGAGGGTTCCAGGTCTCTAATATGGACCCACGCCAGGGTTTAGGCTGCTGTTCAGATATGTGAACAATTCAGACAGGGCAGCAGCCAACACACACGGGCACTGCCCACGCTGCATAAGAACGAGAGGGATGTTGGCGCTGAAAGACCACATTCTCATCTGATTGTAATACAAAGAACACAGGAGATATTTAAAAACACACTTTTCAATTTTAATGGTCAGTAACAAAACACAAAACAGAAATCCAACGCTCAAAGTTTCGTTTTGCAACCCGAAATCTCACATTCCCGCGACGCACGACGAGACGCCTCCCACACACCCAGCCGCCGCCCTCACCACGGCCACACTGTCCAGGTCCCCAGAGGAGAGATGCTGCAGAACGCTGCGCACATGGCATGTCATATGTCAGCTGGTCATGGCCGGCGGTGATCACTCCTTCAGGTAGAAGTGCATTTTGTCATGTATGGTCTTGCGGTCGGGATTAAGTCTCTTGAGGATCTGCGCGAGGACATTCACCGTCTGCTCGCTGCTCAGACCAGTCTTCTTGGTTTGGAATTTCTTCAGCAGGTCCTTGGTGGTCATGGGCTTACGGGTCAGGTACCTGCGTACGGCCTCCTCGGTCAGCTGAATGTCCCTGCGAGAACAATGATATTTATTGATACAGCACCAATATAACAATACAGGGCATTCACAGACACAGGGGTCAGAGACAGCTTACACTTCTCATATTCATTACAAGCCTGATAGCACATACAGACAATCAGTGTGGGGTCAGAGGGCTTTTGGATATAGAAGCTGGTGAGAGCTCGCTGACAATACACTATGCGATGTCCTCAGTGACGGACATAAGGCTGCGATCTCCATGAACACTGTGGACAGAGAGCGCCTCATCACTCTACACACACCAAACAGCCATAAGTGTGAGTGTGGGTCCCCGTTGCGATAGGGCCGTTCGCTCCCAGCCAGTTCCAAACTGGCAGAAATATCGATTGCTTATGCCTTGATCAGGCTTAGCAATCGATTCCCGGAGCACCAAAAAGTAAGCAACCCCAGTCCCTAGCCCTAAGTCACCCCCTAGCCCCACACCCCCCACCTGCAGCATAACCCTAATTCCCCGGAGAGGGTTACTCATCTCTGGTGGCTGTCGGCTGTCCCTATTTTGGAATGTGATACATTGCAGCAGGGACTCGCAACACCATAACACAGTGCCAGCTGGAACATTACGGTATTCTGTACAATCCAATTACTCGGATGGGATTGGACAATTTTTTTTTGGGACAGTTTTCTTAAGAGCACCACTAGTGCACCAGCCCAGCATCCAGGCACCTCCTGCAAGGGAGTCCCCAACTTGTGTTGCAATACGTGTACTGAGAATGTCTGTGGTAAGACAACTCCTCCATTTGCAAAGTGTGCAGCAGCCATACTGCGGAAGGGTCAATATCCTAATATAAACCAGTAATTAGTAAGAGGAGAACATGCGTGCACGTGTATATATAAATGGAAAAGGTGCCACAACAGATTAATGGACACCATGTAAATACTAACAAAAACAGGTCTGGCACACTATACCAAACAATATGTCACACATTAATAGGAGCTTTAGGTCACTATATAGCCTAGTGTCCTCCTGTAGGTGAGTCCCTGACTTGTGTTGTAGTATGTGTACTAGGTATGTCCTCCATTTTAATAAGTATGCAGCAGCCATATTGGGGAAGGGTCAGACTCCCACCAAACAAGTAATAAGTAACTACATTTTCCATCTCTTTCCAAACATAAGAAAGACTTTTTGTACAAGGAAGGGAATTCTACAGAGTAAGTGCAGCCTGGAGAAAGAGCTCTAACCCAGAACTACAGGAGGAAGACACAGGTAATGAACAAGAGACTGACTTGGAGATTAGGGAAGCCATGTTCATTGCTGCAGTTGTATTAATGACTTAAGTGCTTGAAATGAGTTACTCCTGGGCTAAACCATGTTGATTTCAGGGGGAGTCAAGTTAATTGTATTCTTTGCATGCAGGGATATATCTTTGAATTGCTTACTGCACACAGATACTGACCAGCTTTACTATCACACTGTTATTCAGACTTGGGATAGGAAACATCACCTCTCAACTCTAATACTGTTTAGAACAGATGAAATATGACTTCCCTGCAATCACCATGGTTTAGCCCAGGAGTAACTCATTTCAAACACTTGCTTAAGTCTGGATCCAGCCCTTTGCCAGTAATTAGAGGGAGCCACTTACCCGCTGCTCGGAGTGGATTTTCCAGACTGCGGCTGCGGGGTAGATTTTCCTGAGGTGTTCTGAGGTCCAGAATCCATTTTCAAGCGTTTTGCAGCTGGAGTGTGAGCGACTGTGCCGCGTTTGCCTGGTAAAAGGACAGTGTTACGTCAGGAGGGGGGGGACACATAACGGGAGAGGACAACCACAACTAGAGGCCCATTTACTGCACCTTGCTCCAGTTTGCTGGCAGCCGCCTTGAGGGTGTTCGATGTATTCCCTGAATCAGGCGACGGGGTCCCGGGCCGGCTGTTGCCGCGCGAGCTGTTATTGGAACCCCCTTTTTTGTCCTTCTTCGGGGGAGTCTTTTTTTTCTAGAAAGACAAACACCAATAGGTGAAGGCTACAGAAAAATGGAGGCACAACCGAGTATGCTCCCCAGGTATCAGTCATCTTTCTGTAGCCCTCTATAAAATCCTGGTTACCTGCATGAACAGAGCTGAGGAGGCCTCTCCGTCTATGTCACTGTCCTCAGATGTATCAGACTCGTCACTGCTATCTGGAGGGAAGAAACAGACCAAAACTCAGCCTCATAACCCACCATGCTCCATACATCATTCTCAGTGCCCCATTACTTCTATTCTCCTCTCTCACTCCAGGCTCCCTGCCTCCCACCATTAAAACACATTCATTGCCCCCCATTATTTCCACATATGCCCCCACAATAGCTATCCAAGGGCCCTCCATAAGCCTCCGGTTTTCGTTTCCTGCTATCCCTATTTGCTTAACCATTGAAATCCTCCTCCTCAATCCTCTACTCTGTCTCCCAAAATCTCCAGGGGACAACAGGAATGGGACACCCCAGAGTCCTGAAAACCCAGCCCCTGGTACTGGACAATCACTGATCTAGCACATTGCACATAAGAGCTACATTATAGGTTGCCTTGGGAAACCAATATTTTTTTAAGCTCCAGTACAGCTCTGGCAAACCTGTGGCTCTCCAGGTGTTGTGATACTACAAGTCCCAGCAGGCTTTGACTGCATGAGCATAGTTGATGCCTAATAAAGCATGCTGGGAGTTGTAGTTTCAGCACACCTGGAGAGGCACAGGTTGGCCAGGCCTCCTCTAGCCCCCTATGATGAGACTTAAATGAGTGACCCATCCCCCCCCCAGTTAGCCCATAATAAAAGGGTCTTACCTTTCTTCCGCTTGCGCTCTTGAGGCGTGGGGACCTTCTTCTCTTCCTCCTCCTCTTCTTCCTCCACCTTCTCCTCTTCGCTCTCCTCACTACTCTCGCTGCCTTCGTCAATTCCTGCAAGAGGTCACACAGGAGTATAGCACATCACTGGACGTGTTTTACATGGCAGCCAAAGAGAAACACTACACTCATTTTATAACGGCAGACACAAAGGATCATCAATAAACGGGCGAAATGTGGATAATCCGTTACACGCTTCCTTTACGGGAATAAGCGCACTGTGCCCGTTCCTTACCTTTAGGGTGTTCTTCCTCCTTTGTGGGTTTTGGTTTCTCCGGATGTTCATCTTCTGAGCTGTGTGTAGAAGGAAACAGGGCAACGATGATAACGTGCTAAAGTCTAAAGATTAAAACACCTAAAAGTAAAAGTGTAGGCGTGGCCTCAGCAACCAATCAGGTTCCAGCCATTTGTAATCTGGTATTGTGCATTCTAGAAAACCGTAGCTGCGTTATGATTGGCTGCTATGGGCAACAACTAAACTTTTTCTCCAGCTTGGAATGTTTGTCCAGAGTGGCCTATCACCTGCTCTCATCTGACATATAATCCACTTCCTGTCCTTCAAAGTCACCATCGTCACTGTCCTCTAGAGGCTCGTCCCCTTGCTTCCTCTTCTTCTTCTTCTTGCCCGCTGCTGTTTTCTTTTGGGCTTTAGGTCGACGCTCACCTTAAATGTAGTAATGAAACATTGCTCGAATGAATGAATGATTGAAAGATTGAATAAATGGCATACTTCCTGCCAAAATCCAACCCCGCTAACGGCCTAACTCTGTGATTGGATGCTCATGGGTACTTCATTAACAGCACTAGAGTAATGAACTGTTAATTTCTCACCCAGTGTATCTCTGATATCATTAGAGTGCATTCCATCAGCTATACAGTGCAGGACTAATTCATTTTTCTTGTAACTAAAATTTAAGACTCCTGAGGTGGCTTCTAATATCCGTAACAATTGACATTTTTGGGGTACGTTACTCTTTACACATCGCACAATTAGCAGACACTGAATGGGCAACGCCAAAACTCCCAGACTAAAGTCTACAACATCACGAGTTATTGCGCAGCCGCATCAGTTGTAAAGCAATGCGGCTGCATGTTTCCCTAATAGTCAAACAGCGTTCCTTCAAAGAACATGGAAGCAGCGCCTAGCAACCGACGTAGCCATAAGTGAAGAGGCCGCATCTTTTGCCAATATCCTGCCCCTGAACATAACACAGTTTATAAAGATTATTTACATGTTTATATGTCGACACGCCTGAACATACATACATACATACATATATCTATCGGGGCGGATTCAAAGTCATGTGCAAAAGCCTTTAAAAGGAGGTAACCGAAGCCTTTTTAACCACATTACATAGCAGGAAAAAGATGATGCACTGAAGAAATTAGAATGGAGAGGGGTCCCGTCCTGACAGATCTTTAATTTGCAATGTAAACATAAAACTGTTAATTGTTTTTGTACTATATCCAAGAGCCGACAGCATTTCCCTGAATGCAAGAAAATAAAATTTATTAGCACCCCTCAGATTGCAAAATGGTTAGTTCCAACAAAATGGTTTGTGCCAAATAGCCAGCCAGACCCTTAGTCACCTTCCCTCCCCCTTTATGAGACTACACAGCCACCTTCAGTCCAGACACTCACCATCTTCTCCGCTCTCCTCGCTCTCACTGGAACTCATTTCAAGGTCATCCTCAAGGTCATGGATCTTCAGGTCATTTTTCTTCTTCTTTTTGTTCTTCCCGCCCTTCTCCTGTTTGTCTCCATCCTCCTCCTCCTCTTCGCCACCGCCTTGGTCCTTCAAGCGACGCTGCTGCATGATGGTGAAGTGGTTGAGAATTTTGTTTCGTCTGAGAAAAAAAAAAAGGAGAGAGTGGAATCAGACAGGGTTTGGGTCTGCCCTGTGGGCTATGTGTTCCCCTGAGTTCCCTTTTCTCACCTCTCCCATTCCTGTTCGGCCTCCTCGGCGGTGAGGGTGCGGTGTTTGGCCACTGGAGTGAAGTTGTACCAGTTGGAGACAGGAAATGCCTCAAACGCGCCGTCTGGGCACTGAGTGAAGATGAAGTAGGAGGCGTTCTCCGTCACACCACCTTTCTTCACTCCTTTATACCTGTTGGGAAGAAAAGACAGTCAGGAAACCGCCCTTGTAGGAGAGGTCATTGCCCGCCATCCCTGGTTCACTCACTTGCGCCCGGCTTTGCCATTAACCCTTAGCACCCAGGGTTGGTCTTCAACCTTAAACTCCTTTAGAATGATACCATACTTCTTCCTCTTGGCCTCTTCTCTGTGCTTGCGATTAAACTCGCTTCCGGCCCCAGAGTCGGGCAACTCCTCATCCTGGTACATCTTCTTAGCACTAAGGTCACGCTCCATCCGAGCCTGACAGAGATTCATTATATATTATCTTATGAACAGGTTTTTACGTAGCGACATTGGGGATTGATACATAAGGGCAGGTGCTATATATCTTACCATGGACCAGCCAGTTTGCATGGTAACAGTGCTCAGTGCTCTGTATGATCAGTCACACAGCAGTGTTACTACCAGGACTGAGGGGATATTACTATGGAGAGAGACAGGGTGTATGGTAACAGTGCTCAGTGCTGTGTATGAGCAGGACAGGAGGTAATTTGTGAGTGTGTAAGTTTATGTAGAAAGGAGAATATGGAAAGATAATGGAGTGTAATTAATGGAGAGATGAAGGGTAAGCAATAGGTTGATTAGGTTGAGAAATTTGGTAAACTTGTCTGAAGAAGTGAATTTAAAAGAGAGCTGTAAGGTCAGAAATCAGAGGATAAGTCTAATGGGCGAGGAGGGTATTATCAGGTGGCTTTAAAAATGCGGGGTGTTACTGGATATCAGGAAAACGACACATTAGATCTCGTGTGTCATTCATCTTATAGAAACCATCAGCAAACACAAAAGATGGACAATAGGACGTCTAACGGCCAGATTTACTAAGCTGCTGGTTTGGAAAAGTGGAGATGTTGCTCCTAGCAACCAATCAGTTTCTAGCTGACATTCTGTTGTACGTAATAGGAAAGTGAGAGCTAGAATCTCATTGGTTGCTATGAGCAACATCTCCACTTTTCCATACCAGCAGCTTAGTAAATCTGGCCCTAGGAGTCTAATAAAGCAATGTCTGCCAAGTTATTTATCATGAACGCCACATGATGTCCCAGAGCCGCACAGAAGGCGATCAATTAACGGATCCTTATCGCCTGCTCGATGACCCCGTTTAATCTGGAAACGATGGTCCTGCGTGTGGACCTGGCTCCGGAGCGGCCTCAGCCTCTGCGTGTCTAGCACAGATACTACCAGCAAGGAACAGAAAATCCAAAACAGAAAGACATCCAGATAAGAGGGGAAGCATTTGTCCCTGTTCTGAGCTATTGTGTTACATGAAAGACGAGCAGTTCTCTCCAGATAAACCCAGCCATCAATGAATGAATTATTAGATATTTCTTCTCCACATTCCAGACATTGCTGGAGAAAGTGTCAGCGTGGAACACAGATCTGCCAGATCCACCAATAGGATTTCACACAAGGATTCGGCTACGAGGTATAGGAGGGGGAGGGGAGAAGCCTTTTTAAGGAGCGTTCTATAAATTTAGCATTCTATCTGGTTAACAGCCATAAAATATCCTTAAGGAGACTTTAACAATATATTTGGTACTTTTATTGGACTGTTCCCACTTTATAATGTGCTATGAATAATACTTAGCTTCTGTGTACTTTGTTTTCCCCTTATATTACCCTGTGACAATTGTGTGATAATCTCCCTATACATATAACACGGTGATATAATGGGTTGGGGTATTTGTGGATCTGTATAGGGTATCCCTGGGATGTGGTCAGAACCAGAAAGAGAAGAGGGTAATAAGGTATCAGGCAATTCTGGATATTGCTTATAGCACATTACCAGGAGGTTGTGTTACGCCATATCAGATACACATCAGACCTGTGGCAATCCTACAGCGGAGTATGCGGATACCTCGTCTTACCCCAGCGGCGTCAGCAAAGTTGTGTAAGCGGATGCTGGGTGAATCTTAATGCTGATCAACATGCAACCATATTGTGAACAGCAGAGGAGGAGACCAGTCTGCACCCCCAACATCGAGCACCATCGCATACCAGTAGCTGCCGACCATGTAAAATTTATAGGACGTCCTACGTTTTAGGATACCTGCATCTGAACTGAATAAGCCTCAGAGAATATTTATCTTTCTGGACCTACAGCCCTCGCTGAAAGAATGAGACCGGACAGGAAGATTTAAGTCACTCCGTATGGGAAATCTTAATAAGCCATTCCAAGCCCAGAGCACAGAATTCTGGGTAAATTCCTTAAAGGGGATGAGAATATGAGGATGAAAATAAACGAGAATATAATGGTTTGAATCTTACGAATTGGAAGGTTAGAAAAAGAAAAAAAAACAATGTTTGTGGCACAAGTACCTGGTGCCAGGTAGAGAAATCCACTTTATCTGCGGCATTGAAAGCCATGAGGTTATATCTTTTGTTGGGGTTCCTGTACAAGAGAGGGACACAGAATATAAAATGACATATAGTTGTGTCATAGACATAACTTTATCAAATCATTCTACACAACAGATTTTTATATTTGGAGGAAGTGTAGAAAACTCACTCACTACGCCTCCTAGTGGAGACGAGGAGAACTGCTCTAATATATTTGCTCATAACAAACCAAAAATGATAGTTTGAGGTTTGATGAAAACCTGCTGCATTTCTTATACTATTGCATGAAACACAGGATTCTAGCGGAAAAATCATACAGATTGTCAGCAATTTAATGCTATTTTCAATAATGGTTCTAGAGTATGGCCAGCTTGAGACTGGTGTGAAAATGAACGAGAGGCAACCAAGATTACACCACCGCCTGCAGAGACGCTTGGCTGATGGTCAGGTAATCTACGCATTTCACATATAGCAGAACTGTGCTGCATAAATACTATAAAGCATTAACATGATCACTGGACAATGCAATTTTAATGTCATTTAAGAGCAACTCTTCAGTCATAATATATATGTATCTATTTACTATTTTTCTGATTTACGGCACTGTATGAATAAAACTGTAGTAATAATACTAATCTCCGGTAACGTCCTTTAAGTTGAAATGAATAGAAGGAAAGGACTCTCTCACTAATATTCAGAGCCGTCTAAGGGAAACAAGCGGTTGCGCTTTTAACATGATTGTCTTCAGGTTTGTATTAATACTAGGATTCTCAAATATGTGAACAGAGAGGCTTTGGAATGCCTCTCTGAGCTCTGTCTGTACTGTAACATGTGGCAAAAGTCTTGAGTCTGACAATCATTTTCCTTTGTCAACAAGAAATTGATGAAATAAAAAGGACATGCAAGAATACATAAATAATATAAAAATAAATAAAAATTGTTCCTATTTGAAGAAAAAAACTTGAATTTCAAAATGGTATTTCTGAGGTTCCTTACCTGGGAACGCGTACAACGTATTCTGTGACAGACTGACTACTGGACCCCTGCAAGAGTAAGACCAGGAACAGGTCATTACATAGAAGATAACACAGATTTATTAATACAGAGAAGAGAACTGCCCAACAGAATGGAAGAGGGGACAAAAACACTTCACACTGAGTGGGCTCTTACCAGAGACGTCATGATTCAGACGCAAGCTCAGCCGTTCTGAAAGAAATGGAAAAACAATGGATGAATTCAGCAACCAGGACACAAGCCACACACACAAGGGGTGCAGAAAAGTACCCCCATAAACAGGGGGGGACATAGAGAAGGGACAGTGGAATCTGACCATAGAGAGGGGATGGAGGACAGAAGGCAATTATCTGCAGGAGATGGAGAACAATCAGGGTTCTACCGCACACAGAGGAACTGTAGAGGAGCCAAGGACCCCTATATAAAGGGAGAGATGGAGAGGAGACGGGGGTCCCCTATGCACAGGGGGAGACGGAGAGGAGACGGGGGTCCCCTATACACAGGAGACGGGGGTCCCCTATACACAGGGGCAGATGGAGAGGAGACGGGGGTCCCCTATACACAGAGGGAGATGGAGAGGAGACGGGGGTCCCCTATACACAGGGGGAGATGGAGAGGAGACGGGGGTCCCCTATATACACAGACGAGATGGAGAGGAGGGGTCCCTATTTACAGGGGGAGAAGAGAGAGAAGGGAGCCCCTATACACAGGGGGAGATGGAGAGGAGGGGGTCCCTATATAAAAAGAGATGGAGAGGAGGGGGTCCCCTATGCACAGTGGAAGATAGAGAGGAGACGGGGTTCCCCTATGCACATTGGGAGATGGAGGGGGGACGGGGGTGCACTAAACACAGGGGGAGATGGAGAGACAGGGATTCCCTATACACAGGGAGAGATGGAGAGACAGGGATTCCCTATACACAGGGAGAGATGGAGAGACAGGGGTCCCCTATACACAGGGGGAGATGAAGAGACAGGGGTCCCCTATACACAGGGGGAGATGGAGAGGGGTCAGTCTTCTATAGACAGGAGGTAATGGAGGGGAGACAGGGGTCCCCTATATGCACAGTAGAGATGGGGAGGATGAGGGTCCACTATTCATAGGGGGAGGTGGATAGAAAAGGGAGCCCCTTATACACAGGAGAGATGGAGAGAAGGAACTCCCCTATACACAGGAGGGATGGAGTGGAGACAGGTGGCCGCTATACACGGGGGGAGGAGTAACACCGGGATTAGGGACATGACATGACATTACACACAGAGCCGGGCAGAGACTAGTTACAATCAGATTGCCTCTTACCATACACACTGTTCTATGCTTTCCGGCGTCTGACTGCCTACTTCCGGGTTAAATGTGGACAAACACCGGGAAATCTGGCACTCGGCAGCTAGCAGCCATCTTTGATCGGGGAACAGGAAGTAGCTCTGCCGCCATCTTTGGCCCTGGCATGTTTCCAGTATTTGTCCTATTAAAGTAGAAGTCACTAAGCTCTTTAACTTCACTCATCAGATGTACAAGTCCAAGGATTTTATCAGGTTGCCAGCAACCTGACCATGCCTTGTTTATGTGAACTCATGAACAGACTCTATGGTTATTCTACAATCAAGTAGCTATCATTTACTAGACCCCTTAGTGGATTACAAACAACATGCTGGAAGGACTGTGGGGACTCTCCAGCCCGGTACATTGTCTTTATATAGGCCAAACCTTAACACATTGAGGTGCAGTATAGGCATACATACATCATTTACACATCAGCTTTTATGTCCAAAATATGACTCTTGAGGTTTCTATCCAATATTTTATGTATTTTTTACATGGACTTTCCAGTAGTTTCCCTCTTTAGGCCTGATTCACACCTAAGAAGCTGCTGCTGCTTCTTAGGTGCGTATATTTAAGTA
Organism: Limnodynastes dumerilii; assembly: GCA_011038615.1. Classification (NCBI taxonomy): domain Eukaryota; kingdom Metazoa; phylum Chordata; class Amphibia; order Anura; family Limnodynastidae; genus Limnodynastes; species Limnodynastes dumerilii. The sequence goes on along the minus strand of WWET01002639.1, from coordinate 32,839 downwards.
AATGACTACTGTGTATGAATGGTCATATTGACTACGCAAGCGACGTAGCCTTTAGGTACGTAGCTTCACTACGTGCGGTCTTTAAAGAGCACACATATTTTTTAAAGTTAAGGGAAGCGTGACGGTGTAGCCTCCGGGGAACCAGGGAGAAGTGAGGGGGGGGATTTAGATTATGGAGGGCATAGCAATGTCTGTGCGTATTTTACACACTTAGGACCTGATTCAATTGCAGGCGGTATTTTAAAAAATTTAGCGTTGGAAAAAAATACGACGCATTCGCCTGCAAAAAAAACCCAAATTCAATTGTTTTTATTACGCTGCGCTAAAACAGCAGGCAGTGAAGTAAAAAATTAACGGGAGAAAAAAAAAACTGTTTCTAAACGCCGCAAATCACCTTCCTGCTAGCAGGAAGTAATTTGCGGCGTTCAGTGAAGGATTTTTTTTTTCCTCTAGCAGCTGCTCAGCGGTCCCTGGATGGCAGGGCATGGTGCCGATTTTTATCGTTCAAAAACCGGCGTATTTTTAACGCTAGAAAAATAATTGAATTGCAAAATAAAATATCGGACGTAATTTTACAAAAAAATAGCGTTAAAAATAGGCCGGCGAACGCTTTTTAGCTAATTAAATCGGGCCCTTAGGAGGGAAACTACACACAGGAACTTAAGGTTGCCTTTGGCACCTAAAAGTGGGGAAGGGAACCGGATAGGTAGGTAGGTGCGGATACAGATTTCGCACTGAAGTGTGAATCTGGTCCTTTGTCGGCTGGACTAATACAAATAATAAAATAAAATAAAAAGATTCCCACTGAAAAAGCAGACTGGTTCCTCATTACAACATGGTAACATCTCCATTTCTGCAGTTTAGTAAATCTAGCCTTAAATGTTATACTGAGAAACCATAGCCATCTGTAATATATACAACCCTGACGCTGCTTGCAGTCACCCTATACACTTCAATGTCCATATGTCTGCCCTGTCCAAAGGCTGTACATTATCATCAAGTAGGACGAGATAATCCATCTAACAGAACAAGACACCACGGGCCAGATTTACTAACCTGCGGGTTTGGGAAAGTGGAGATGTTGCCCATAGCAGCCAATCAGATTCTAGCTGACATTCTCTAGTATGTAATAGAAAAGTGAGAGCTAGAATCTGATTGGTTG
>WWET01002639.1:0-21413 GCA_011038615.1 Limnodynastes dumerilii | reverse complement strand
ATATATAACAATGGTCCGTTACTTATGGGCCACTGCCGTGGGCTTGCCACCCAGGCCAAAATTTGCCAGCCAGCCCCTGGTGACTACGTCACATGAAGAAGGGAGGTGCTTGTAATTGTTGAAGACGGGGCCGGCCGTTGCGTATCTAGAAGGTAAGTGCAAAAGTGAAACTTAAATGTCGCCGCCATTAGACAAATGACATAGGAACATAGGAAAATGCACGAAAAAGGAACCCCCCCACCTGTCCCGGGTTGGCCCATTGGAAAGTTGGTCACCCTAGCGCTGTCCCCATTTTAAGTAAGAGCGGGATGTACATCTTAACATAGGGTCCGTACATCATAAGTGGGTACACGCGAGGGGAGTGGTCAGGACAGGGATGATTAGAGTTAGGCTGTGGGACATGGATGGCTAGGGTTAGGAGAGGGTTAAGGCTGTTGGATGAGGATGGTGAGGGGAGGGTTAATGTTAGGCTGTGGGGAGGGTTAGGGTTTGGAATAAGGATGGTTAGTGGAGGGTTAAGGTTAGGCTGTGAAGAGGAAATGGTTAGAGTTAGGATCAAGAAAACTTACCTGTCTCAGTTGGATTTTTCATAGAACGTGGAACATCTGACTCTTAAAATTTGCAAATGTTTCGTACTGTAATACTGTAATATAGGGGAATAGGCGCACTTCACACTTATTCCCATCTTCACATTCAACTGAATCAAGCCCTTAGAACCCACATATAATTGAGTTTCAGATTTATTGAGAGAGAGATCGAGAGAGAGATCAAGAGAGAGAGATCAAGAGAGAGAGATCGAAAGAGAGATCGAGAGAGAGAGAGATCGAGAGAGAGAGAGAGAAAGAAATTGGGCAGACTGGATGCTCCAAGTTGCTCTTATCTGCCGCCACATTCTAATGTTTTGAGGTTTCTTTGATAAGAGACACATGGTTGGTTTATGTCATTCTACACACGTCCATACAAATAAATGACTCAATGAATTACCAGGTAATAAACATGAGGCAGCATTTTTTTGGCATTGACAAAGACCCAATTGGAGAAAAAAATAAAGACCTAAGTTCTTTTTACGTTAGTTGGCGCAGTGTATTTACGCTATCGTAAGTATTATGCACTCCCCTCACTCATACGTAATTTACTTGATTTGCGTTTGCCAAAGCCTACCTTAACTTTTCCAAGCGTAAGTACAGACGTACGTAAGTGATTGACGTACATAACGACCTAAGCCGGCTCATACCATACAATTTAAATGCCTCCCTCCGCCCATAAAGTGTATTTCCGGGTGTCGTATGGTAGACCCGCCCCTTTGTTCGTATTTACGCTGCAGATAAGTACAATCAGAGTTACTAATGATTTTACGACAGCGGCGAACGTAAATACGCTAGCGTACGTAGCTCAGGATCTGCTCCACTGACATGAATAAATTGCAATTCACATGTTATTAGATGTTGGTTGTTTTTCTTGTGGTCAATGTAGCTCATGTTAAACTTTTTGTACTTTTTTTTGTGTTAGTTTGATGCGTGTTCTTTATATCTGCAGTATGAATATCCGGATTTGTTATACTGCATGTTACGTATGGGTTAGATATGAGCAGGGAGGTGATTTTATTATACCATCATTAAACTGCTTCCTCGTGACAAAAATTTAAAGGCAAATCAAAACGCGTTGGTGGACTTTTTGATTTTGGGAAGGAACAAGAATGGAGTTTGTTATGTTGTTGTTGTTATCTTTAATCTGTTAGGAGGTCCATGAATATAACAATGTGATATAAGTTTATGTTTAATGTGAGTGTATAGGACAAATCTTTTTCATGACATAAACAGAACCAAATGTTATCAGGTTATGGTGCGTCCTATATTTTCCTGCCTGACCCTTCAATAAATTGTACAGAGAATATCGGTCTTCACGTAAAGTGGTCATTTGAAAACGTTCACAGTTCCCGTGACCAATCATATTGCAGGTCTTGTTGTCTAAACTGTGCTCAACATTGATGGCCAAAATCTGATTAGTTGCCTTAAATCTACCTCTTGGTGATCCTCTATTATGTGTCATTTTGTAGCTGAAACCCTAAAAGTTAAAGTCACATAGTAATAAAACAACCCTGTATTCTCACTCTGAAAATAGTTCTTTATTTAAAAAAAAAAAAAAAAAAAAAAAGTTTATACAAATATTCATGATATAATAAAATGTTTCTCCATTCATTGGCTCCAACACTTTATGCTGTGTCTCCTACCCCAAAGCCACACACCGGGCTCAAGGGATGGTGGAGATTTTTTTTCCCCAGTAACGCAGTGATGAGCCCCAACTACAACAACTATTCATGCAGGTGGCGTTACAGACGCAACTACAAGATGGAGCCAGTAGATGGCGTATTCCTGGGAACCGTTACAAGGTGCCAGACAGGAGGGGGTGGAGGGTGAGGGAGGAGGCACCGCCTTACAACAAATAAGGGAAAAGCTTGGTAATACCTGGACTCAGTGCTCATCAGAGTCATCATTTTATCATATGGAGAGAAAGGCTGAAATGGTAGAACCTTTCCTTCCAGTAAACCGTATAGTAATATCTGCGACGCTCCCCCACTGAGTGGAACATTCCATGGTCAGGCTCCCCCACAGGATGGAATATTCCAGTCAGATGTGACTGGACCAGTTGCATGAACCACATGCACACTGGAGGCCTAGAAGAGGTTTAGCTATAAGATGAGGGGCATGATAGAAGATGTGTCCGTGTGTTTTGTGAGGTCACCACTTCTTCTTGTGTTCGTCCATGGAGACGCCACCGGGCCCCAGCGCAACCACTAGCAGCAGCCCTCCCATGACGGACAGGGTCTGGAAGAAGTCGTACTTCAGGAAGTCGTGGAGGGGCCGGTAAGATGGCACAGTCCAGAAGGCATTCTGAACCACGTTGATTACCATTAGCCACAGAACAAGAGTCAGGGCCGCCAGCTTCGTCTTGAAGCCGATGGCCACCAAGATGATGAGCGTCAGTCCAAAGATGTCCTGGAAAATCTGAGGGGGCAAAAAAAAAAAAGGGGGAAATGAGAGAAAAACCATCGCAACACGCAATCTAGAGACAGGAGCTACATCTGGGTGTGGCTTCCATCCCCTACAGTAGGCCTGGTCATCCTGTGGCTCTCCAAGTGTTGCAAAACTACAAGTCCCAGTATTCTTTGACTTCAAAGGTATAGCTGACAAAGCATGCTGGGATTCGTAGTTTTATAAGACCTGGAGTGTTACAGGATGGCCAGGCCTGTCCTAGAGGACCCAGACAGACATCCCCAATCAGTGCTGGGACATGGCCCAGTGCTCAGCTTCCTGACCTAAACACCAGAGCCCAGCCAGTACCCAAGCCTCTCATCCCTGACACAATGACCCAGCCAGTGCCCAAGCTTCTTGCTCTCAACACAAGGGCCCGAAGCCAGTGCCCAAGCCTCTAGTCCTTATCACTGGTTCCTTCTCCAACATCATCCGCTCACCCACAAAACCCCAAATCTGATCCAACGGCTGTCTAGACCCAATAGCTGCCCGGAACAAACCAGTCACCAGCATACAGCGACGCCAACCTTCTGCCCGTGACTCACTGTGAAGATGCTGGCGTTGAAGCGGAGCAGGGTCATGAACATCAGGATGAGCAGCACACGGCCTCCCAGCTGCATGTACTGTCGCGGTGACGTGGCCCCTACAGTGGGTACTCCGGCAAACATGGACTTTCCTTCAGAGCGAGACTCCGCCAGCAGCAGCAGGAGACCACCACCCAGGGCCATGTTCCTGTGAGAGAAGGAGACAGGTGACTACTCTGAGGGGAACAGCAGACTTGGGAGAATGGAGGAAGAACGAACAAGGGGGCCCGTATAAAGTAACCCTCAGACCTTCACACAGCCATGATTCTGGCCAGACATCCCGTTTCCCGGGCAAGTAGGAGGGGCTTTGCATCATATAGGGGTGGGGCTTATTCTGACTAGATGTCCTCCATTGGAATGTTGGCGGCTACACGCAGGTGTAAAGGGTATAAGAGGTCATGTCACTGTCCACCTGCTATGTCCCTCATTCCCAAGACCTCGCTTTGTGGCAGATGCTCAATTAACAACAAGCGATTTCCGTAAGTTACGCGCAGTACATGGAATTCTTCATCGGAACGCATGCGTCCCCCTCACCACGTATAGAAGAGACACATGGTGGGTGGGCATTCGTATTTATATCATATGGTAAAGGAGGGTCTGGATTCCCAGTTACGTAGTTTTTGTGTTATGTACATTGGGCCGGATCCAGAACTACGTCCGTCTTCCATATTCAATAAACAGTAGCTACTGCGCATGCGTAGTAGCTGTTGTACGTAATCTGCGTATCATTTTGATACGTAGATTGCGTATATGCGACCTTTTATACCGCATATACGCAATCTACGTATGGAAACGATAGGCTGATTACATACAATAGCTACTACGCATGCGCAGTAGCTACTGTTTATTGAATATGGAAGACGGACGTAGTTCTGGATCCGGCCGTAGTTTTTATTTTGTGTAGGTTGTTTTAAGAATTGAGCTACTACACATTCATCCATGGTACGTAGATAGCGTAAATAAGCTCTACACATGCGCAGTAGCTCAATTCTTAAAACAACGTACGCAAGATAAAAACTACGTAACGGTGACTCCGGACCGGCGATTCTAAGTCCTTATGTACGATTAAGTATTGCGCATGCACAGAGATGTGTGCAGAATACTTAATGTAGGGTCCATGGCATGGAAATCCCACCACACATAGAGGTGCAGGGGAGTGCCCCCTGTGTGAGGAACTGGAGATCGCCTCATTCTCTTCCACAGCTCCACTGTCCCCTTTGGACAAGAATCCTTTAAATCATCAGCTTGTAAAAGAACAACAAGGCTGTGGCTAATATATACACATATACCGGTACATATACATACATACATACACATATACCGGTACATATACATACACACACACACACACACACATATACCGGTACATATACATACATACATACACACACACACACACATATACCGGTACATATACATACATACATACACACACACATATACAGGTACATATACATACATACATACATACATACACACACACACACACATACCGGTACATATACATACATACATACATACACACATATACATCCACCCATGGGATAATGTAACATAGAAGAAGCAGGAAACAGGAAGTACAGGGGGGTGGGGGGTGGGATACAATACCAGAGACACGCACATCCTTATACTGACCTCATGAGAAACTTAACATCCCACAGGATGTTGTATACGATAGTCTGAAAAGAAGAAAAGCTCAATTCAAGAACAGCAACTAATAGACAATAATACAAATAAATGATGATATACAGTTTTATGAGAAGATTCCATTTTATAGACTACACAGCGTTGGTAGCGGTAATAGCAATACATTTCCTTAAACATTTTCTGTCTCCATCATAATATTCCCCTCAGTCCTGGTAGTAACACTGCTGTGTGACTGATCATACACAGCACTGAGCACTGTCACCATACACCCTGGCTGCTCCATTGAGTGATAAAGAGCACTACCCCTTATGTATCAATCCACAATATCCTATAGAGTGTAAGCTTGTGAGCAAAGCCCTCTTACCCAATGAAAGTTACGGTAAATAGAATTCAAAAATGAGTTTATATGTTCCAGCAGCATCCACCACAAGGTGGCGCCATTCCTCCTTTAATGGATTGTTGTGTGTTGCTACAAGTATTGGGTATTACACAGAAATTTAGGTACAGAGGAGAATGAACAAGAAAACATATATAGAAATGTTCAGGGCAATGAGCCAGTGATGGCAGTAGATAGAACACAAGAGGGATTATAGGAGAGGAAACAAAGAGGCCGATAATCAATAATCACTATTATCAACTAGATACAGTTTCTATCCACTCACCTGCAGGAAAATGATAATAAAAAGCCCCAGACATGCGTAAGGTACAAACTTCCTCGTCAGCACCAAGACACAACCAGCTGAGTCGAGAAAACACAGTATTAACATCACACCAGTAACACACCATATATATTACCAGGATCCCCCGCCAGCGATGTCAGAACTGTGTATAATGTAATAGAGAGGAGAGGAGTAATACACAGAAATTACCAGGATCTCACCCCCAGAGGTGTCTATGCTGTGTGTAATGTAATAGAGAGGTGCCTGTACAGTGTAATAGATAGGTGCCTGTACAGTGTGTAATGTAATAGAGAGGAGAGGAGTAATACACAGATATTACCAGGATCTCCCCCCAGCGATGTCAGTACTGTGTATAATGTAATAGAGAGGAGAGAAGAAATACACAGATATTACCAGGATCTCCCCACAGAGTTGTCTATGCTGTGTATAGTGTAATAGAGAGGTGTCTGTACAGTGTAATAGAGCGGTGCCTGTACAGTGTGTAATGTAATAGAGAGGTGCCTGTACAGTGTATAGTGTAATAGAGAGGTGTCTGTACAGTGTATAATGTAATAGAGAGGTGTCTGTACAGTGTATAATGTAATAGAGAGGTGTCTGTACAGTGTATAATGTAATAGAGAGGTGTCTGTACAGTGTATAATGTAATAGAGAGGTGTCTGTACAGTGTATAATGTAATAGAGAGGTGTCTGTACAGTGTATAATGTAATAGAGAGGTGTCTGTACAGTGTATAATGTAATAGAGAGGTGTCTGTACAGTGTATAATGTAATAGAGAGGTGTCTGTACAGTGTATAATGTAATAGAGAGGGATCTGTACTGTGTGGAATGTAATAGAGAGGTGTCTGTACAGTGTATAATGTAATAGAGAGGGATCTGTACTGTGTGGAATGTAATAGAGAGGTGTCTGTACAGTGTATAATGTAATAGAGAGGGATCTGTACTGTGTGGAATGTAATAGAGAGGTGTCTGTACAGTGTATAATGTAATAGAGAGGGATCTGTACTGTGTGGAATGTAATAGAGAGGTGTCTGTACAGTGTATAATGTAATAGAGAGGGATCTGTACTGTGTGGAATGTAATAGAGAGGTGTCTGTACAGTGTATAATGTAATAGAGAGGGATCTGTACTGTGTGGAATGTAATAGAGAGGTGTCTGTACAGTGTATAATGTAATAGAGAGGGATCTGTACTGTGTGGAATGTAATAGAGAGGTGTCTGTACAGTGTATAATGTAATAGAGAGGGATCTGTACTGTGTGGAATGTAATAGAGAGGTGTCTGTACAGTGTATAATGTAATAGAGAGGGATCTGTACTGTGTGGAATGTAATAGAGAGGTGTCTGTACAGTGTATAATGTAATAGAGAGGGATCTGTACTGTGTGGAATGTAATAGAGAGGTGTCTGTACAGTGTATAATGTAATAGAGAGGGATCTGTACTGTGTGGAATGTAATAGAGAGGTGTCTGTACAGTGTATAATGTAATAGAGAGGGATCTGTACTGTGTGGAATGTAATAGAGAGGTGTCTGTACAGTGTATAATGTAATAGAGAGGGATCTGTACTGTGTGGAATGTAATAGAGAGGTGTCTGTACAGTGTATAATGTAATAGAGAGGGATCTGTACTGTGTGGAATGTAATAGAGAGGTGTCTGTACAGTGTATAATGTAATAGAGAGGGATCTGTACTGTGTGGAATGTAATAGAGAGGTGTCTGTACAGTGTATAATGTAATAGAGAGGGATCTGTACTGTGTGGAATGTAATAGAGAGGTGTCTGTACAGTGTATAATGTAATAGAGAGGGATCTGTACTGTGTGGAATGTAATAGAGAGGTGTCTGTACAGTGTATAATGTAATAGAGAGGGATCTGTACTGTGTGGAATGTAATAGAGAGGTGTCTGTACAGTGTATAATGTAATAGAGAGGGATCTGTACTGTGTGGAATGTAATAGAGAGGTGTCTGTACAGTGTATAATGTAATAGAGAGGGATCTGTACTGTGTGGAATGTAATAGAGAGGTGTCTGTACAGTGTATAATGTAATAGAGAGGGATCTGTACTGTGTGGAATGTAATAGAGAGGTGTCTGTACAGTGTATAATGTAATAGAGAGGGATCTGTACTGTGTGGAATGTAATAGAGAGGTGTCTGTACAGTGTATAATGTAATAGAGAGGGATCTGTACTGTGTGGAATGTAATAGAGAGGTGTCTGTACAGTGTATAATGTAATAGAGAGGGATCTGTACTGTGTGGAATGTAATAGAGAGGTGTCTGTACAGTGTATAATGTAATAGAGAGGGATCTGTACTGTGTGGAATGTAATAGAGAGGTGTCTGTACAGTGTATAATGTAATAGAGAGGGATCTGTACTGTGTGGAATGTAATAGAGAGGTGTCTGTACAGTGTATAATGTAATAGAGAGGGATCTGTACTGTGTGGAATGTAATAGAGAGGTGTCTGTACAGTGTATAATGTAATAGAGAGGGATCTGTACTGTGTGGAATGTAATAGAGAGGTGTCTGTACAGTGTATAATGTAATAGAGAGGGATCTGTACTGTGTGGAATGTAATAGAGAGGTGTCTGTACAGTGTATAATGTAATAGAGAGGGATCTGTACTGTGTGGAATGTAATAGAGAGGTGTCTGTACAGTGTATAATGTAATAGAGAGGGATCTGTACTGTGTGGAATGTAATAGAGAGGTGTCTGTACAGTGTATAATGTAATAGAGAGGGATCTGTACTGTGTGGAATGTAATAGAGAGGTGTCTGTACAGTGTATAATGTAATAGAGAGGGATCTGTACTGTGTGGAATGTAATAGAGAGGTGTCTGTACAGTGTATAATGTAATAGAGAGGGATCTGTACTGTGTGGAATGTAATAGAGAGGTGTCTGTACAGTGTATAATGTAATAGAGAGGGATCTGTACTGTGTGGAATGTAATAGAGAGGTGTCTGTACAGTGTATAATGTAATAGAGAGGGATCTGTACTGTGTGGAATGTAATAGAGAGGTGTCTGTACAGTGTATAATGTAATAGAGAGGGATCTGTACTGTGTGGAATGTAATAGAGAGGTGTCTGTACAGTGTATAATGTAATAGAGAGGGATCTGTACTGTGTGGAATGTAATAGAGAGGTGTCTGTACAGTGTATAATGTAATAGAGAGGGATCTGTACTGTGTGGAATGTAATAGAGAGGTGTCTGTACAGTGTATAATGTAATAGAGAGGGATCTGTACTGTGTGGAATGTAATAGAGAGGTGTCTGTACAGTGTATAATGTAATAGAGAGGGATCTGTACTGTGTGGAATGTAATAGAGAGGTGTCTGTACAGTGTATAATGTAATAGAGAGGGATCTGTACTGTGTGGAATGTAATAGAGAGGTGTCTGTACAGTGTATAATGTAATAGAGAGGGATCTGTACTGTGTGGAATGTAATAGAGAGGTGTCTGTACAGTGTATAATGTAATAGAGAGGGATCTGTACTGTGTGGAATGTAATAGAGAGGTGTCTGTACAGTGTATAATGTAATAGAGAGGGATCTGTACTGTGTGGAATGTAATAGAGAGGTGTCTGTACAGTGTATAATGTAATAGAGAGGGATCTGTACTGTGTGGAATGTAATAGAGAGGTGTCTGTACAGTGTATAATGTAATAGAGAGGGATCTGTACTGTGTGGAATGTAATAGAGAGGTGTCTGTACAGTGTATAATGTAATAGAGAGGGATCTGTACTGTGTGGAATGTAATAGAGAGGTGTCTGTACAGTGTATAATGTAATAGAGAGGGATCTGTACTGTGTGGAATGTAATAGAGAGGTCTGCATAGTGTATAGTGTAATAGAGAGGTGTCTGTACAGTGTATAGTGTAATAGAGAGGTGTCTGTACTGTGTATAGTGTAATAGAGAGGTGCCTGTACAGTGTATAATGTAATAGAGAGGTGTCTGTACAGTGTATAGTGTAATAGAGAGGTGTCTGTACTGTGTATAGTGTAATAGAGAGGTGCCTGTACAGTGTATAATGTAATAGAGAGGTGCCTGTACAGTGTATAGTGTAATAGAGAGGTGTCTGTACTGTGGATAGTGTAATAGAGAGGTGCCTGTACAGTGTATAATGTAATAGAGAGGTGCCTGTACAGTGTATAGTGTAATAGAGAGGTGTCTGTACAGTGTAATAGAGAGGTGTCTGTACAGTGTAATAGAGAGGTGTCTGCATAGTGTATAATGTGAGGGGAGGTATAATATAATAGATGTGTAATACACAGAGGGTGACTGGTGTATGAGACTGATCTCTCACCTATCTGGCCACACATGTTAATAAGGACAAATAGAGTGGCGAGGAAGGTGCCGCAGCCCCAGGACATGCTGATGTAATCTCGCTGCTCCGTCCACTGCAGCCACATCCGGAGACCGTCTTCCAGGAAAGTGCTGATGAGACACAGGTGAGCCAGATGGGGCAGGTACCGCTTGGTGACACGCAGGAACTGAAAGCAGATCGAGCGTGGAGTGTAAGCTCTTCAGCACAGGAAATCAATAACATCACGAGTCTTATATAACACTATGCTTTACTATGAAGAATGGTTTAGAACACATAACAATGTCCCCAATTCCATGCTGAGACCAGGGGTCTGACCCAGACTTAAGAAGGAGCTTGCAATTAATAGAGGAAAGTTACACCTGGCCAAAACCATGTTGATTTCAGGGGGAGTCAGGGTAATTGTATTCTTTGCATGCAGGGATATATCTTTGAATTGCTTACTGCACACAGATACTGACCAGCTTTACTATTACACTGTTATTTAGACTTGGGATAGGAAACATCACCTCTCAACTCTAATACTGTGTGCAACAGATGAAATATAACTCCCCTGCAATCAACATGGTTTAGCCCAGGAGTAGTTGCGAGTGCCTTGACCACCCTCATCTTTAAGTGTGCATTTCCGAGTGTATAATACTTCTGTACGTGCGTATTTAACTAACCGCCCCTCAAACGTATCTGTCTCCGGACGGATTATAACCACACCCCTCTGTATGTATTTTCTCGTGTGCGATTCACAAGTCAGTGCCTACTGGACTTCCGTAAAATCAACGTAGATTGCGTAAATTTAGTTACTACGCATGTGCAGTTCATCAGATTCTAAAAATGCGCACGGAACTTCCCACAAAAACGGTTCTCTGAATACGGCCCTAAGAGAGGAAAGTCATATTTCATCTGTTGTAAACAGTATTAGAGGTGAGAGGTGATGTTTCCTATCCCAAGAGTAAATAACAGTGTGACAGTAACGCTGGTCAGTATCCGTGTGCAGTAAGCAATTCAAAGCTATACCCCTGCATGCAAAGAATACAATTACCTTGACTCCCCCTGAAATCAACATGGTCTTGCCCAGGTGTAACTTTCCTCTCTTAATGTTAAGCTCTCTCTCCAGCCTGAATCAGGCACCGGGTGTGTATATGTGTGCGACAGATCTTGAACCAGAATAGCAGTTACAGTCTCTTTATTTGCACATTAAGCCATCCGTCAGAACAGGACATATGCTATTATTTAACATGAGCAGATAGGGCAAGGCTGGCATTCATGTGAAACGTGTCCTGGCAGAAATACTCAACGTACACAAGCAAAGGATGAACCATAGCATTAATGTCATCGCCAAACCAGCGGTTCACTGCCAGGCGGCGCATGGCAACGAGAGCCTGGTGATTGGGCATTGTTGCGCCATTTATCCTTCTTGAAACAAACGTAGTTGAGACAGAACTCAGGAGGGTGCGAGAACCACAGTGAGATATAAATCTTTTAATCATTTATACGTCAGATTGATCGTACTGCAAGCCAGTCACCCCAAAATGAATCAAATAACATAAAAAAAAGGTGGTCTGGGTCCAAAAGTGAAATTAAGAGGAAATCTGGTGGAAAATTACACCTGGGTAAAACCATGTTGTATTGCAGGGGAGGGCGATTTAATTTGTTGAAAGAGTATTAGAGTTGAGAGATTATGTTTCCTAGCCCACGTCTAGATAACAGTGTAACAGTAACGCTGGTCAGTATGTGTGCAACAAGCAAATACAAACTCCCACATATATTTGTGAGAAGGAAAGAAATAGTTATGTCTGGGGCACAAAACACCACCTATGTCTTCCTTAGGATAGTTTCCCAAACGCATTGTTCACAATCTTCTTTTCTCATATCAAATCTATTTTGTTCTATATTTCCAGATTTTTTTCTTTAGGCAAATATTTGGCAGTTGTGGGAGTGAGAATACCAAGCAATAACTATTATTAAATAGGTTATGAAATAACAGAATATAGGGTATATTTATCATCTCTACTTTTTTTCTGATCAATGAAAAAGACCTGGTTGAGCTGGTAGAAATAAGGTGGACATTAGGTTGGCTGCTAATTTCCTAATCCCTGAAAAGGTGCTGGACCTAAAACAGTAGTATAGAGAATAAGTACTCAGGGCTCTTACTAAGGTGAAAAGCAATAAAAGTTTAGGTGGCGTTTATAGCATCCAATCAGATTGTGGCTATCATATTCTGGATTGTACTGTGAAGGATAGCTAGAATCTGTTTGGTTGCTACGGGCAACAACAATACCATTTTCTTTAGTGAAAAATAGAGTTGTTTGATAAATATACCAGAGTACTAACATACGTAACCTTCCTTTCTCCTGGTTCTTGCTTTTTAGCCTCCGGTAACAGACTTTGTATTACTGTGCAATGCAGATGGCCTGTTATTTATCTCAGATACTTACACAAAGTTTTTACGCATAATATATAACTCACTAGGACCAAGCAGCACAAAAGTCTTTGTACTTTGGACAGTCTCAAACACGAAAGGCCTGGTTTCTTGGTGTTTTTTTGAGGAATCGAAAAAAAAAAATGAATATACAAGAAATCTCTTACAACAACCCACACTGATCCAACACATCAGAGGAGAGGCATTCCAGAGAACAGGAACTCAGTACAGATGTTCCAGTTTAAAGCCTTGATTTATGGACTGTGTAGGGAAATCAGCAGATTCTTGTAGGATGATAGCTCTTGGAGATCACACCAGCCAGTAAACAAAATGTCTGCTATACCCCATCAGATTTTGATCTGACATCAATGCTGCGACACTCAGCATTGATGTCAGATTAGCCCAGGGAACCTGTAGTCCTTCAATTCAACCACTGAGGATGAGCAGATATTTGTAGCAGAACCTCACGTTACACTATACAGTGTCAGTAGAGCTGGGAGGATGCACTATGGAGCTCATTCAGAGTTTCGGAGTAATGGCAAAACAGGTGCAAGTATACAGTTCAGCTAAACGACTTTGCAATGCAAGGGGTGCTAATTAATTAGAATTCTTTAGCATGCAGTGAAAATACTCTACTTTTGCACATAGAACTCACATACCGCACAGCTTTATGTTTATTCTATAAAGTAGAGTTGAGCTAAAAAAATTCACCTCTACATTTTAATTCTGCTTTTACCATTTAAATTTGTCTCCCCTTTTAGTTCAACATGGTATTGCTCAGGACTACACTTGTATCTAAAAACCTGATTGGTCCATTCAGCTGTAAGGGATTCCACAAACATCTCACTGTCCTCCTGATGAAGCTCAATGTCTTGTAAAGCAGTACATTCTTCATTAAATACCATAATGAAAAACTAAGATTCACCAATAAATAAGGTTCAAGGCAAGATGCCAAATTCAATATTTTTGGTAAAAACAAAAGAAAAAAATCTTAGAACTTATAAAGTCCATAACGACAATATAAACTCCTACTAAAATCCCTCCAGAGTTGAATTCACTCTAAAATGTATTTTTTCTCCTTATCTATATTGAATTATAAGTTTTATTTATATTGTTGATTCCATAAAGCATTGCATACACAATGATAATTTAATTTTGTAACCAATTCCATCTACACAATAATAATATAATAATGTAATTTAATATTTATTTTTACCTTAGTTCTATTTTCTTTATATATATCTATTCAGATAGTTCTTCTCTATATATATTTGACAGTTATCGGTCTTTATTTTAATTATTTATTTTTTATTAATAATTTAATAATAAAACAACGCAGTTAATCTTGTTTAAATCTTTTGTATTTCTTTACTAACCAATAATATATATTTCATTTTTATATATGTGTATGTATTTGTGTGCATAATAGCATACTTTTATTTATACATATTTCTGTTTAGATAATTATACTTAGTGCCTTGGGTATGTTTACTTTTATTATTACTTATGATGTATTATTAATTTGTTGTTTTTTGATTATGTTTTCAATTCTCTACGACATTCCCCATTGTTTGTAAAAAGAATCATAACTAAATTGATTATAAAGAGTTCTTGTACCGGACTTGTATAAACAATGAATTATGTATACAGGTGTTACATTAGTAGCTAATTGGTTCTCTCAAAATTAGAGGGAACTATCCTCCTATATATATATATATACTGACATGACTGGGTGACATAAAGGAGGCGTGTACACTGACATGACTGGTTGACATAAAGGAGGGGTGTACACTGACATGACTGGGTGACATAAAGGAGGCGTGTACACTGACATGACTGGTTGACATAAAGGAGGGGTGTACACTGACATGACTGGGTGACATAAAGGAGGCGTGTACACTGACATGACTGGTTGACATAAAGGAGGGGTGTACACTGACATGACTGGGTGACATAAAGGAGGCGTGTACACTGACATGACTGGTTGACATAAAGGAGGGGTGTACACTGACATGACTGGGTGACATAAAGGAGGCGTGTACACTGACATGACTGGTTGACATAAAGGAGGGGTGTACACTGACATGACTGGGTGACATAAAGGAGGCGTGTACACTGACATGACTGGTTGACATAAAGGAGGGGTGTACACTGACATGACTGGGTGACATAAAGGAGGCGTGTACACTGACATGACTGGTTGACATAAAGGAGGGGTGTACACTGACATGACTGGGTGACATAAAGGAGGCGTGTACACTGACATGACTGGTTGACATAAAGGAGGGGTGTACACTGACATGACTGGGTGACATAAAGGAGGCGTGTACACTGACATGACTGGTTGACATAAAGGAGGGGTGTACACTGACATGACTGGGTGACATAAAGGAGGCGTGTACACTGACATGACTGGTTGACATAAAGGAGGGGTGTACACTGACATGACTGGGTGACATAAAGGAGGCGTGTACACTGACATGACTGGTTGACATAAAGGAGGGGTGTACACTGACATGACTGGGTGACATAAAGGAGGCGTGTACACTGACATGACTGGTTGACATAAAGGAGGGGTGTACACTGACATGACTGGGTGACATAAAGGAGGCGTGTACACTGACATGACTGGTTGACATAAAGGAGGGGTGTACACTGACATGACTGGGTGACATAAAGGAGGCGTGTACACTGACATGACTGGTTGACATAAAGGAGGGGTGTACACTGACATGACTGGGTGACATAAAGGAGGCGTGTACACTGACATGACTGGTTGACATAAAGGAGGGGTGTACACTGACATGACTGGGTGACATAAAGGAGGCGTGTACACTGACATGACTGGTTGACATAAAGGAGGGGTGTACACTGACATGACTGGGTGACATAAAGGAGGCGTGTACACTGACATGACTGGTTGACATAAAGGAGGGGTGTACACTGACATGACTGGGTGACATAAAGGAGGCGTGTACACTGACATGACTGGTTGACATAAAGGAGGGGTGTACACTGACATGACTGGGTGACATAAAGGAGGCGTGTACACTGACATGACTGGTTGACATAAAGGAGGGGTGTACACTGACATGACTGGGTGACATAAAGGAGGCGTGTACACTGACATGACTGGTTGACATAAAGGAGGGGTGTACACTGACATGACTGGGTGACATAAAGGAGGCGTGTACACTGACATGACTGGTTGACATAAAGGAGGGGTGTACACTGACATGACTGGGTGACATAAAGGAGGCGTGTACACTGACATGACTGGTTGACATAAAGGAGGGGTGTACACTGACATGACTGGGTGACATAAAGGAGGCGTGTACACTGACATGACTGGTTGACATAAAGGAGGGGTGTACACTGACATGACTGGGTGACATAAAGGAGGCGTGTACACTGACATGACTGGTTGACATAAAGGAGGGGTGTACACTGACATGACTGGGTGACATAAAGGAGGCGTGTACACTGACATGACTGGTTGACATAAAGGAGGGGTGTACACTGACATGACTGGGTGACATAAAGGAGGCGTGTACACTGACATGACTGGTTGACATAAAGGAGGGGTGTACACTGACATGACTGGGTGACATAAAGGAGGCGTGTACACTGACATGACTGGTTGACATAAAGGAGGGGTGTACACTGACATGACTGGGTGACATAAAGGAGGCGTGTACACTGACATGACTGGTTGACATAAAGGAGGGGTGTACACTGACATGACTGGGTGACATAAAGGAGGCGTGTACACTGACATGACTGGTTGACATAAAGGAGGGGTGTACACTGACATGACTGGGTGACATAAAGGAGGCGTGTACACTGACATGACTGGTTGACATAAAGGAGGGGTGTACACTGACATGACTGGGTGACATAAAGGAGGCGTGTACACTGACATGACTGGTTGACATAAAGGAGGGGTGTACACTGACATGACTGGGTGACATAAAGGAGGCGTGTACACTGACATGACTGGTTGACATAAAGGAGGGGTGTACACTGACATGACTGGGTGACATAAAGGAGGCGTGTACACTGACATGACTGGTTGACATAAAGGAGGGGTGTACACTGACATGACTGGGTGACATAAAGGAGGCGTGTACACTGACATGACTGGTTGACATAAAGGAGGGGTGTACACTGACATGACTGGGTGACATAAAGGAGGCGTGTACACTGACATGACTGGTTGACATAAAGGAGGGGTGTACACTGACATGACTGGGTGACATAAAGGAGGCGTGTACACTGACATGACTGGTTGACATAAAGGAGGGGTGTACACTGACATGACTGGGTGACATAAAGGAGGCGTGTACACTGACATGACTGGTTGACATAAAGGAGGGGTGTACACTGACATGACTGGGTGACATAAAGGAGGCGTGTACACTGACATGACTGGTTGACATAAAGGAGGGGTGTACACTGACATGACTGGGTGACATAAAGGAGGCGTGTACACTGACATGACTGGTTGACATAAAGGAGGGGTGTACACTGACATGACTGGGTGACATAAAGGAGGCGTGTACACTGACATGACTGGTTGACATAAAGGAGGGGTGTACACTGACATGACTGGGTGACATAAAGGAGGGGTGTACACCGACATGACTGGGTGACATAAAGGAGGGGTGTACACTGACATGACTGGGTGACATAAAGGAGGGGTGTACACTGACATGACTGGGTGACATAAAGGAGGGGTGTACACTGACATGACTGGGTGACATAAAGGAGGGGTGTACACTGACATGACTGGGTGACATAAAGGAGGCGTGTACACTGACATGACTGGTTGACATAAAGGAGGGGTGTACACTGACATGACTGGTTGACATAAAGGAGGGGTGTACACTGACATGACCGGGTGACATAAAGGAGGGGTGTACCCTGACATGACTGGGTGACATGAAGGGGGGTTTACACTGACATGACTGGGTGACATGAAGGGGGGTTTACACTGACATGACTGGGTGACATGAAGGGGAGTTTACACTGACATGACTGGGTGACATGGGGGGTGAAGGCTGTTAAGGGAATAGATGATTAGTTGACAGGGTAAACGACATACATGGCACACATTAGCCTCCAGCTTCTGTAGAACTACCCTGATGCCACTGACATGATTGGGTGACATGAAGTATGGAGTAAGGAGGCCTGAACCATTCCAGCTGCTGTGGAGCTACTGCCCCTTTGTGCCTAGAAAGTCTGCTGGGATTTGTAGTGCAATAGCAGCTGGAAGACCCAGATTGCATAACATTGCTGAGTACAGCTCTGGGCTCCTCCAGGCTGCCTGACACCTCACACAAGCTACATATGGCTGCCTGGAAGGTGATACCGAAGTACTCAGGGCTAAGTGGACAGCTGATCACAGACTTAACGGTTACTTTTATTCTCCCCCTCACACCCAGTGGTTTCTCCCATTTATTCCTAATAAACACACACGGAGGATCATACCAACACTTGTTGGAGGGAGACTGATGAAAACATGGACCGTGCCATTACACCAGGAGGGGCACTGGGCCTTACGGGGAAAATTTATCATTAACCAAGAAAGTCCGGAAAAGTGATGGTTATGTGTTACAGTCACCTGCTCAGCCAGCTCCTCGGCGGCTCCCATCACATCTGCGGGCGCCATCTCCTCCTGTGTAGCGGGTCAGTGAGCCCGTCCGTCTCGCGCTTAGACAGGGCTCTGCAGTTGGAGGGCGTAACCAGGCAGCAACGCGTCAACTCTCAAGTCCAGCTGTCATTGGCTGGACGTCAGCGAGCGACCCTATCGGGCTTCCCTCTCCGCCAATGGCTGGGCCCCAGCTCACTGGTTCGTGGCTTTTGACCGTGGATAGCGGCGTCCATATTGAGTAAGGGCAAGAATGCCGGCATCTGTCAACGTGGACAGAGAGAGTGCGGGATAGAGCAGCGGGCATATGATGAGACACGGAGGACAGATCTGGCATAACAGTCACCGAATTACTGCATGACATGCATATAGATGTAGTGGCAGGAGCAGGGTATGGTGTTGCTAGATCAGCAAAGGAAAGATATACATAAATATCTATATGTATGAATATATATGTGTAAATACAGAGCTAGAAATATTAGTGCCTGGGGCAAAAGAGAAAATGGCGCCCCCTACCCTGTATAAGTAACCAGTTTAACCTAAGAAATTAACTTACTTACTGTCCCACTTTGCGCTATGGGCAACACATTAATAGGTTTTTATGTAGCTTCATCATATTATGTGGTGCTCTACAATTTAACGAACATTATAAAAAGACTGGGTGGTAACAAGCAGGTGTTTTAAGGGAGCGCTTGAAAGTCTGGAGAGTAGAGAATAGTAATAGTTGGTGAGGAAGGTTATTCCAGAGAGTGGGTGCAGCCCGGGAGAAGTCCAGTAACCAGGAATCATTTGTTTAGTGTAGAAGAGAGCTATGTGTCCTGCTGGAAAGTACCTTGAGATGAGTGAAGATATGGATGGGGGTGCAGTCTTGTTGATGGGTTTGTAGGTTAGCAAAGCATTTTGTATTTGATTCTGTAAAATACAGGTTACCAATGTAACTGACAGAGTGCAGTAGTTCTGGTAGCCTGATTGCTAACTTTATAGGCAGACACATAGAAATGAGTCCCATACCCTGCAGCATAGATGTAAAAAGAGGATCCTCTGGGAGGCTGTAATAGGGATGTCCACCAAAACCTAGATAGAAGAAAGCAGAGGAAACCCAGTACCGCTGGCTCCACGATTTTGCCCACAATGAAACACTTGGGGCCAGATTTACATAGTAACCAATTAGAAACTAGCTAACATTTTCTAGTATGTAATAAGAAAGTGAGAGCTAGAATCTGATTGGTTACTGTTTGCAACATCTCCAATTTTCCTTTACCGCAGCTTAGTAAATCTGTCCGCATTTCGGGCTTAGTCCTTTCTCATATTGGTTTTATTTTAAACTTGTATGCCAAATATTGCAATCCTTTTCATAAATATGACCCCAAAAAACTTTGATGTGACTTAATACTGTATTAAAACCAATTGGTAACAAGGAGATTCTATTAAAATAGAAAATCTGGTGTACCATCTGTCTCTGTTACACTCATTATGCACACATTGGTGCAGTCTGAAGACAAATCTATCTTTTTCATTCCTCAAATACCTATAATGATCATTATATATATTGCACTATTTTTTTAAACATAGAGACTAGGGACTGTATTCACACCTAAGAAAATCCGGCTTCTTAGGTGTATAATTAAGAATTATGCGTAGCAGGTTAATTATGCAATCTACGTACCATTTAGGTAGATTGATTATGTTCGGTGTTTAATGACTGCACGTAGTTTCTTAAGAGTGGGTGGGGGGAGGCGGGGAAAAGTTCTTGGTTAAGAAGGAAAATACGCACAGGAAGTTAGGCAAGCCGTAGACAACTCTTAAGCGTGTAAAATAAGGGGGAGGGAGCTTTAAGTTAGGTGCGGATACATACACTTCCACACATTGGGCTGGATCCAGTTTTAAGTGCTTGAAATGAGTTACTCCTGGGCTAAACCATGTTGATTGCAGGGGAGTCATATTTCATCTGTTGCAAACAGTATTAGAGGTGAGAGGTGATGTTTCCCAAGTGTAAATAACAGTGTGACAGTAAAGCTGGTCAGCATCTGTGTGCAGTAAGCAATTCAAACATATATCCCTACATGCAAAGAATACAGTTTGGCTCCCCCCTGCAGTCAACATGGTTTAGCCCAGGAGTAACTAATTTCAAGCACTTTCTTAAGTATGGATCCAGCCCATTAAAGCTTTCTCAGCTGTGAATACTCTCCTAGGACCACATTCAAGCTTAAGAAGCCACGATTTCTTAAGAATGGTCTTCGAATAAATGACCAACTACGCATGAGTTTGATAAGCATGGGCCAGATATTGAACGAAGAAGGGGAAGTTGTCTGGTCCATTAATACTGCGCATGCGCTGTACCGCAGTTACGCATGGAAGTTCTGTATGTATGGAACTGGTCTCTATGCGTCCTGATCTTACGTACATGGGTGCGTGCCACACCTCTGTGCTAAGTTTATATGCATAGTGGACTTGGCTTCCTATTTAAATCGTACAGTAAGGGCCGGGCTTAGCCCCTATGGACGATTATCTTGTCCGCATGTTTACGCTTAAGCGCTAACAAGATAAGGCAGGGTTCTGGAAATTCTGTATGTGTGTCAGGGGAAATGTCCGTTCCACTCACATATAGAACCTAAAATCAGGTGGACTTATGGAACCCCTCCATACGTCCGGAATACGCTCCTAGTTCAGGATCCGGCCCTATGCTTGTGAGCCCTGGTCCTGATGAAATGTTCCCCATTACTGTCCCAGGCCCGGAGCTGATGGGGCCCGCCGATACTTACCTACCACCGATACTTTTTGCCTACAGCTGCACATTAGTGCAGATTCCCTGCGCATTGGCCCGCTGTTAATGCATGTCTGTTGTTGTCCCGCCCCTATGTGATGTCACCTGGGGTACGGGGCACCGCAGATGAGTCCTAGGCCCCAAAATTTCTGCTGGTGGCCCTGGTCCCCATCACTGCATGTGGTTTGCCAGTCCGATGATATGAATTTTTTTATCAGACAGAATCCTTACCACAACTCCTGTGTAATGGAATATTGTAATAATCCTGGGCTGTATTCAAAGATCCGTTTTTGTTATATACGCAATTATACGCACGGCCAGAGCAAGGAA
>WWET01002638.1:217699-233731 GCA_011038615.1 Limnodynastes dumerilii | reverse complement strand
GGTTACCTTGTCTCTGTGCAATGTCCGTACGGACATTGCACCTCCCCGTCTTCCATCCGCCCTCCCCAGCTAATCTAAATACCTCCCCCCTCCCACTTCTGTCTAAAAACGCCCAGAGGCGGCAGCATGCTGCCTTTTTATGGGACATGCTGCGCTATTTACGTGCCTATCGGCTACATACAGTTGCAAGAAAAAGTATGTGAACCCTTTGGAAATACCTGGATTTCTGCATAAATTGGTCATAAAATGTGTTCTGATCTTCATCTAAGTCACAACAATAGACAAACACAGTCTGCTTAAACTAATACCACACAAACAATGATATGTTCTCATGTTTTATTGAACACACCATGTTAAACATTCACAGTGCAGGGTGGACAAAGTATGTGAACCCCTAGACTAATGACTTCTCCAAGAGCTAATTGGAGTCAGGAGTCAGCCAACCTGGAGTCCAATCAATGAGACGAGATTGGAGGTGTTGGCTAAAGCTGCCCTGCCCTATAAAAAACACACCAGTTTTGAGTTTGCTATTCTCAAAAAGTATTGCCTGATGTGAACCATGCCTCGCACAAAAGAGCTCTCAGAAGACCTACGATTAAGAATTGTTGACTTGCATAAAGCTGGAAAGGGTTACAAAAGTATCTCTAAAAGCCTTGATGTTCATCAGTCCACGGTAAGACAAGTTGTCTAAAAATGGAGAAAGTTCAGCACTGTTGTTACTCTCCCTAGGAGTGGCTGTCCTGTACAAATGACTGCAAGAGCACAGCGCAGAATGCTCAATGAGGTGAAGAAGAATCCTAGAGTGTCAGATAAAGACTTACAGAAATCTCTGGCACATGCTAACATCTCTGTTGACGAATCTACGATAGGTAAAACACTAAACAACTATGCAACTATTGGAACCGTTTGGTTGAGGTTATTGCTGCCAAAGGAGGGTCAACCAGTTATTAAATCCAAGGGTTCACATACTTTATCAACCCTGCACTGAGAATGTTTACATGGTGTGTTCAATAAAAACATGAGAACATATCATTGTTTGTGTGGTATTAGTTTAAGCAGACTGTGTTTGTCTATTGTTGTGACTTAGATGAAGATCAGAACACATATTATAACCAATTTATGCAGGAATCCAGGTAATTTCAAAGGGTTCACATACTTTTTCTTGCAACTGTAGATAGTGTAAATTACCTACCATGCATGCGCAGTAGGTCATTTTGAACCCATATGCACTTAAGAAGCTGCAGCTTCTTAAGTGTGAATCAGGTCCAAAGATCCTAAATATACACACGATTCTCATTTATGAAACAAAGGAGTCCCTTAATATACGCACCTTGAGAAAAGAACATTCTTAGCTCCGAAGAAGCTAGGGCAGTGGTTAGCATTTTTCTTTAGGATCTGTGAATCATTATTACTGATCTGCTCTAGACATATATTTAGGAACATTTCTAAATTCTTTCTTAAGTGTGCATTAGGTCCATAGTAGCGTAGTAACTTAATATACATAATTTACGTAGGACTTAAGAATCACCATTACAAATCTATTTCCTTAAAGTTCATTATGACTGAAGAAGGAAGGGGCATGTCGAGAAAACTTAAGAACAAAGATAAGAAGATTGGGTGTAGGGAGGCATTTAAATGAAGAAATCTGAGCATGGTTAGGCACAATTAATTAGCCACCCTACGCACACAACTAAGGCTCTGATTCAGATATTGAAAATAAGAACTTAAAGTTACACCTGGGCTAAACCATGTTGATTTCAGGGGAGTCAAATTTCATTTGTTGCAACAGTATTATAGTTAAAAGGTGATGTTTCCCAGCTCAAGTCTAATTAGTAGTTTAAAAGTGAAGCTGATCAGGTAACTGTGTGCAATAAGTAAAAGCAAAGCATTCTCCCTGCATGCATAGAATAAAATTTACTTGACTCCCCCTGAAATCAACATGGTTTTGCCCAGGTGTAACTTTAAGTTCTTATTTTCAGCTTCTGAATCAGGCCCTAAGAACCTAAAGATAAGGGAGTCCGATGGCTTTCGTAAGTTTGTAAGAAGCTGCTAACCAGAGGCGTGTCGTGGGGGTCACTTGGCTACTTTGGACCTGATTCACACTTAAGAATCTTCATAAAATAAGAACTTAAAGTCACTCCTGGGCAAAACCATGTTGTTTTCAGGTGGAGTCAAGATAATTGTATTCTTTGCATGCAGGAATACAGCTTTGAATTGCTTACTGAAAATAGATACTGACCAGCTTTACTATTACACTGTTATTTGGACTTGGCCTGGGAAATATCACCTCTCAACACTAGTGCTGTTTGCAACAGATGAAATATGACTCCCCTGCAATCAACATGGTTTAGCCCAGAAGTGACTTTAAGTTTTTATTTTAAGAAGATTCTTAAGCGTGAATCAGGTCCTTTATCTGTATAATTAAGAACTTAAATTCCTTCTTAAGTGTGAATACGGTTCAAAGGGCCTACACCTCATTCAATAAAGTTAGGGAGTTTATGCAAGCCTTATGCGTAAGTTCCCTAAAAAGTAACATAGGCAAATGCACGCATCAGATGTCACACTACGGATGTTTTAGCATACAGCACTGTGTCTAGACGAATGCAGATCCGTGTAGAAAAGTTAAGGTAGGATTCCGGACATGTGGGTGTCTAGAGCTATGCATGAGAGAAAGGAGTGACAGGGGAGTGCACTACCCTACCCTAAATTTTCTGAGCGTAACCGCGGGCGTCCGTAAGCTCCTTGAGTAGTTACGACGCTTAGCACGCCCATACTGTACGATTTAAATGCCTCAGCCCACCCTTGGTGCGTATTTATGGATTTTGTATGGCAGGCACGCCCCCTCGACCGTTGTTACGAAGGTGGTACACTCAAGGCCCATACGCTCAGAGTTTCGTTGCGTAACATCTACTCCGTGCATGCGCAGTACTAATTGCCGTTTTTATGTTTACGAACAACATAAAAACACACCCGAGCGTACGTCTGGATCTGGCCCGATGAGTACTGTATGCATAGAGTTTCACTAACACCCTGAGCGTGATGAACTTTATTACAGAAGCCAGGTTAAAGAAAAATGATAGTTTATTACAGGGTTGCAAAAATAGGATATACAGGCACTGATCAGGTAATGGAGATGAAAATATGTGAAAAAATAACACAAGACAATGGGAATATAAACTGTGCCATCGCACAGGCCCCGGTCCAAGCGCCTGGGCCAGTGGTCCTCAACACCCTCCCCGGAATCTCATACTCCTCCAGGGGGTGTTGGGATCCAGCTAACCCAGGGTAGGTCAGAAGATGCAGGCCAGCTATCAGTCCAGGGAAGATTGTCAGCACTCCCCTCCCCACACAGCTCTGGAGCAGCATCCCCCTTACTCTTTCTGTCTCCACCACATCATGCATCACTTCCCCGACTGCCCTCCTATTACAGGGCTGCAGCCATATCAACAGATGGGCAGCCCTGCCCCCTTTAATTCGCAGGGGGTCCTCCACATACCACCATGGTCATCTCCTTGGCCCTCCCAGGCCCCCAACCCTGCCCCTTACTTCGCTTGGCCCCATTATAGCCCCTGGGGCTACTAACCAATAGGCCCGTACCAAGGATACCCTGGGCAAGGGTATTTTCCACCCCAATTACCTTCAGTGGCATTCCGCCACTGGCCCCTGCCGCCCCTCCCCTGCCAATCACAACCAATCCCCCTCAGGTAGCGCAGGCAGTGCCTTCCCTGCAGTTGGCGCCCACAGTCCCTCCAATAGCCCCTCCTACAGTTCCGCCCAGCCACCTTGTGCACCACTTTTGCAGGCCCCCAACGCTGGTCCCCCCCGGCACATGTGGTGCTGAATTTTCCAGACTCTAATGTGATTCCTGTCCCAGTTAATTCACAGATTCGCAGCAAGGCCATAAGCGGAGGACCATCAGGCGCACGACAGTCAGGGGGCGCAACCCGGTGCTGCCATCCATCGAACCCCAACCATCTACAAGTGGAGCACCTATTCCTGTAGGGGAATCTATTCCAGCACCTGGGCTGGTGCTTGCCGGTGAGTCGTGTCTAGATACGTTGACGGACATGGACTCCCCCGACGCTCGCTCATCCACTGACTATGCCCCGTCCCAAGGTTTACAACCAAAAAACTTTTTAAAACTTTTGGGTAAACACTTGTTAGCCAGGGGTCTCTCCTCTAGTTCCCAAAGTAGAGCCGCTGAAGTAAACACTGGCCCTCCTCTTAATAGGGACAGTATGGTTTACTGTTCTATCATCCCAGTAGCCAAAACAGTCTGACCCATGATGCGCGAGTGCATAAAACGGGGAGGATTTCTGGACATCTTCACCATAACAGGAGAAGCCAAGCTTTCCTTGGACGCCACCCAGAAGAAAACAGGCATAGACGAAGATGCTTTCAGGTCCGTCGATAATTGGCTTGGTGGGTTCCTGGCATTTACAGCCATTTACTGCAAGGATCACCCAAGCCAATTTGGCGATTTGTGTACATACATTAAAGACATACGTACACTGCACACTACTTTCCAAAGGCATTGTTGGCACGACTATGATGATCGCTTTAGACATAAATGGGATGGTAAACGCAACATTTCATTTGGTGTACAGGATGTTGACGCATGGTTGGCAACCACATGCCAAGTACAGGTAGCTGTAGCAACGAATCAGTTCTTTCCGAGGAACATCCAACCCTCCAAATCAACCTCCAGTCCCGGTCAGTGCTTCACATTTAACCATTCCCAATGCCAGCATGGCTCATCCTGCCCCTACAAACAAACATCAATGTTTCCGTTGTGGGGGCCACATCCGGCCTGTGACTGCAAGCGACAAACCCCAGCCCCTAGGGCTAGTCGTGGCAGACCCGGTCTTGACCCTCGTCAAGGCTCCGTCCCTAATTCTTTATAAGTTGGAAGAGGGGCTGGACCAGTACCCAAATAGAGTTTCAGTGACACTCCTAAGGGTGGGTTTCGCCTATGGTTTCTGTCTCCCGGTAGCCAAGTCCTTCTCACAATTGCTTCCCCGCAACTTGCGGTACACCCGGGATTTTCCGGCCCAGCTTCGCGAGAAGGTGGGCCAGGAGATCGTGCTCAGTCACATGATAGGTTTCTTCTCACAACCCCCCATATCTCCACTCGTTTCACCCATAGGCGTAGTCCAAAAAAAAAAACCTGGTAATTTCCAGCTAATTCAGCACATGTCTCGCCCTAGAGGCATATCGGTGAAGGACACCATTCCTGCCGCATACTCCACCGTCCACTTTCAGTCATTTGAAGCCACTCTAATGATTGTACAGGAGGTCGGTCCAGGCGCCCTCCTGGCAATAATAGACATTGAGTCCGCCTTTCACCTGCTGCCGCTTCATCCAGAGTCCTTTACATACATGGGTTTTTGCCTCGCAGAGGGTTTTTCATAGACCACTGCCTACCCATGGGCTGTTCAAATTAATGTGCCTATTTTGAGCTCTTCAGCATTTTTTTACATTGGTCTATCATGGTGGGTACCGGCCACCAGGGGATAGCTGACTACTTGGATGACATCCTCCTGGTGGCTCCACCAGATTCCCCCCTATGCAGCAACTTCCTCCACCTATAGCCCATGATAAGATGGAGGGTCCCACGACCCGCCTTTCTTATCTGGCATTGCAATTGACATCATAGCCGGTTTGTGTAGGTTGTCGGATGATCAAGTAGCAGGTCTCCAGGCGAAGGTAGCGGATGCACTGGTGGCTGTTAAAATCCTTGCGTGACCTGCAATCACTCCTAGGATCCCTAAATTTTGCGTGCCGGGTTATCCTCCTCGGTAAAATCTTTAACAGGTGTCTCTAGCTAGCATCTAAAGGGATATCCAAACCTCACTTCCGCATTAGGTTATCTCGGGAGCTAAAAAACGACCTTGTCATTTGAAACAGGTTTCTTCAGCAGTTCAATGGCGTTAGGGTATGGTTGCCCCCGCCTGTATCTAATCTCCAATTACACCTTTTAACAGACACAGCGGGATCCTCTGGGTTCAGCACTTATTTTAACAGCTTCTGGTGCACGGCCTCTTGGCCACCGACCTGGATCACTTCCAGCACGACCGCCAACTTGCTGCTGCCGGAGCTATTCCCCATCATTGTGGCAGTGGAAATTTGGGGTGACCGGTTGCAAAATCACGGTCATTTCTAAACTAGGGTCATGGAAATGGTGGGGAGGTCCTTAACCGGGTTTTACTGGTTTTTAAGCCCTAGTCAGTGACTCAACCCTAAGGTGTTTAGGTAAACTGGTAGATACAGATACAGGAAAAGTACATTTGTAATAACACCGGGAAAATATAAATAAAAGGAAAGGTAAACTAATAATAGCACTGGGCAGATACAACACCGGGCAGATACAAATACAGGAGAGGTAAACTGGTAATAATACCGGGCAGATACAGATAAAGGAAAGGTAAACTGGTAATAATAACGGGGAAATACAGATAAATGAAAGGTAAACTGGAAATAACACCGGGAAGATACAGATACCAGAAAGGTAAACTGGTAAATAACACTGGGCAGATACAAGAAAGGTAAACTGGTAATAACACCGGGAGGATACAGATGCAGGAAAGGTAAACTGGTAATAACACCGGTGTTATGCGGGACTGTGCCAAATGGGCACAGACCACGTGGGTTATGTGGATGATTCCAAGTGTGGATGCAGATGGAGTTACAGTCAAAAGGGAAATTAAATAGAGCGAGAGGTGAATAGGCTAGCGCCACTAGACACCTGCCAAAATAATCAATGCTGGGAACATAAGGCAATGACAACTGACTGGGTATAAACAAGAGTGGGTATAAGTGCTATGCACTAACAACAAGACTGGGTTTAGACAAGACAAGGTTAGAATGCTATGCACTCTCAAGACTGGATACACAGTACCAAATACTTAGAGACTGAGTACTAAATGCACCATACCAGACAGGACTAGATATATGCTGCAATAATGTCAGTAACCAATAGCAACACCAGGACAGAATGTTAGCAGGGTAGACAGGAAGCTTGCACAGTTACCAGAAGACTCTGGATAAACTACTGACACAAACCATACACCATAAACGTTCCAACTGCTGCACTAAATAACCAGACAGCTGGCGATATCAAACAAAGTGCAGAGAAGCACTACTGGTCACAGCAAAAGTCTAACAGGTGATACCAAGGTAAACCTCAGAAACTACACACCAAGACTTAACAGGGACTAAACTGAGTATATCCCACAGGGAGGCACAGGTGGACAGGGTTTAAATAATGAGAGGAGTTAATCAAAGACAGACAGAGAAAGCCCCCTTAAAGGAACAGTAATAAATGAACACAAAGACACAAACAGGGCAGTTTACTGACAACCGGGAAGATACAGATACAGGAAAGGTAAACTGGTAATAACACCGGAAAGATACAGATAAAGGAAAGATATACTGGTAATAATACCAGGCAGGTACAGATGAAAGAAAGGTAAACTGGTAATAACACCGGGAAGATACAGATACAGGAAAGATAAACTGGTAATAACACCGGGAAGATACAGATACAGGAAAGATAAACTGGTAATAACACCGGGAAGATTCAGATACAGGAAAGGTAAACTGGTAATAATAACAAATAGACAGGTACAGACTACAGGAAACTGGTGTTGATAACAACACAAGTACAAACTAGGCAAGACACACATTGTGTCTTACGCTGTCATAAGCCTGCCCTAAATGGGACGTGCGGATCTGCGGTCCGTACGACCGCTGATCCGCTGCAGTGTGGGAGCCCCCTCCCACACTGTACGATTCAAATGCTTCAAAGTTCCGTCCGATTGTTTCTATGCTAGGGTTACTATAGTAACCCTAGTGTAACATCTGGAGGGCGCATGCGTATGCTCCAGCGAAATCAAGTCACTTACGCACAATGCGTGCGTAAGTGACCTGCGTTATTAAATCTGAATCCGGTCCTTGGTTATTATACTAATCCATGTTGCTTGGCGACAGTTGGCAAACACATTTTATGGAAGGTGATAGAGTATTATGTTGTATGGATATTTCATTTGCCTACAGAAAGCTAATTTTCTGTCCATATCACATTAAAATGTTGAAAGGAACATCAAGCTTTGTAGCAAATTAGCATTTAAATATGATGTGATCAGGAAAGAACATTTTCATGATATCCACTTACATACTTGTGACTATTGTCGTATATTCAATACGTTTTTAGTTTTTAGAATCCGATTGGTTGCTATGGGCAATATCTCAACTTTTCCTTTCCCGCAGCTAGTACTATATATGTGGCCCTTAAAGTGATATACTGGGTATGAAACTTATACGATAGTGGGGATCCCATGAAGGATCCCTGCCATGTCCAGCCTTCTGTGCTTGCTTTTAAAATAAAAACAATAGTCTGCAATGGAATTTTTAAGATAATATCCAGATGCACAACTTGCAAGAAAATTAACTATTGAATAGTAACTATGTAGACCTTAAGATGGGATAGACCTCTGGTCACCATACCTGTGTTGCCCCCAACGGCTTACCGGTACTTCGTCTCTTGTCCTCCTTAGAGCTTATCAGCATGCTATGACATATTACAGCCCAGTTCGCATATCAAACTATTAACAATATAAGGGAGCAGAAACCTGGAAGTAAAGCCCCGCACACACTACAGTGTGAAAGGAGTGTTTTTCGTGTGTATACTGATCATGCCTGATCGTTGCTAAGTACACAAAACCGTTTGATGACATCTTTTAATAAGTCTAATTTAAACTTTCAAGCCATTCAATACTGAAGGCTCAAAAATCGTTTGTAGTGTGTATGCAGATTGATTGGCAATAAAAATGTTCTATAA
This sequence comes from Limnodynastes dumerilii, assembly GCA_011038615.1. Lineage (NCBI taxonomy): Eukaryota > Metazoa > Chordata > Amphibia > Anura > Limnodynastidae > Limnodynastes > Limnodynastes dumerilii. Next base: position 224,892 of record WWET01002638.1, on the reverse strand, counting down.
TGTTGTCCATCATTTAAAAAACTGTAGTATTTATGGGGCTTTAGTAACATCTGGCAAAAAGTTTGGGGGGGGGAGGAGTAATGACAGTGTACTCAGTGTGTTATAGTGTACAGGCTGTATGCACGATGGGTTGTCCGACCCTGCCATCGGAAACTTTCAGCTAAAATATTGCAGAAACGCCCACGTTGCTTCGTTCTGAATGTGGTCCATTTCTTGCCTTTATTTTTGCCCAACCTTCATTTTTGCCCCTTATATGTACCCAGCCTCCATAACCGCCCCTTATATATGTCCAGCATCCATATCTGCCCCTTATATGTGTCCAGCCTCCATATCTGCCCCTTATATGTGTCCAGCCTCCATATCTGCCCCTTATATGTGTCCAACCTCCATATCTGTAACTTATATGTGTTCAGCCTCCATATCTACCCCTTATATGTACCCAGCCTCTATATCTGCCCCGGTTGCAGTCCCCGCTTAGAAATTCTGATTTCTGAAATAGGGACATCCGAATGTTCCTATTTCGAATACTGCCCATTATATCATTTTTTTAATCAGAATGGGTGAGTATGCCTATCGGCATACTTCACCCATTCTGGCTTGGAAACGCCGCTGCCGCCACTACCGCATAAGGTGAGTAACCTCTCCAGGGTGCGGGGAAGGGAGGGTTAGGGTCAGGCTGCGGGAGAAGGAGGGTTAGGGTTAGGCTGCGGGATATGGATGGTTAGGGTCAGGCTGCAGGGAAGGGAGGGTTAGTGTCAGGCTGCAGGGAAGGGTAGGTTAGGGTTAGGGTAATGAGAGGGGAGAGTTAGGGTTAGAATTAGGGGAATAGTTGGGGTACTTTTTTCCCTTACCTTTTGGAGCACCAAAAGTTCAGTGCTCCGTGGATTGATTGCTATGCCTCATTGCATATGCAATCGAAATCCCAGCCAGTTTGAAACTGGCTGGGAGGAAATGGGTCTATCAAAATAGGGCAGTTCTAAGCAGGGACCCACACCCTATCTGCCCCTTATATATACCCAGCCTGCATATCTGCCCCTTATATGTGTCCAGCCTCCATATCTGTATCTTATATGTGTCCAGCCTCAATATTTGCCCCTTATATGTAACCAGCGTGCATATCTGCCCCTTATATGTGTCTAGTCTCCATATCTGCTCCTTATATGTGCCCAGTCTCCATATCTGTAACTTATATGTGTCCAGCCTCAATATCTGCCCCTTATACCTGGCAGCCTTCACTTCTTCCCCTAATATACATGCAGCTTCCATTTCTGTCGCTTATAAGTACCTAGCCTTCATATTTGCCTTTTTTATGTGTCCAGGATCCATATCAGCCCCTTATTTGTATCCAGTCTACATATCTGCCCCTTATATGTACCCAGCCTCCATATTTGCCATTTATATGTGTCCAGGCTCCATATCTGCTCCTTATATGTGTCCAGCTTCCATTTCTGCCTCTTACTTGTGTCCAGCCTCCATATCTGCCCCTTATATGTTGTGCCCAGTCTTCATATCTGCCCCTTATTTGTGCCTACTCTACATATCTGCTCCTTATATGTTGGGGCCAGCCTCCATATCTGCCCCTTATTTGTGTACATCTTCCATATCTGCCCCATATATGTTGTGGCCAGCCTCCATATCTGCCCCTTATTTGTGCCCACCCTCCATTTCTGCCCCTTATTTGTTCCCAGATGCCATTTGTGTTCCTTCTATGTAAACAGCATTTTTTTCTTTCACAACCTATTCTAAACTGACTAACCTCTGATACAGTCACAGTCACATAGACAGTACTGGTTTCACAGAAGACCTGTAGGTCCAAATCCATTTCTATGAATGACGCCGTATAAGTGACATTCTATGAAACTGATCTTGTCCTACAGCACTGTGGAAGGGAATGATGCATCTGCTATGTTATGTGTCCAGCAACTGTGTGACCACAGCCTGGGGGGGGCAGAATGTCTTAAAGGGTTGTGACTGTCCTGCTGGGCGCCCCTCTTTAAGTCACTTGGAAGAGTGGCTGCCTGTCCTTAGAAACTGCCCTGCTTGTAACACGCTTTCTAGAATCATGTGTTCTTAAAAAGGATTATTTACACTTTTTGAACTGGCAGACACACATGTTGGATGACAGAGATACTAAACTATCAATATACTTTGCATTTTCCAATATCAGATTCCATTGCCAGATCACATAACTGGTATAAGTATTGCAAAGTACTGTAACAGGTAACAGATGAACACTGGAAAGGGTGCTTACCATCAGTTTTTACAACACGTTAAGTCATGTGTGCTATTCCATTGTTTTTCATATCCTCTCATATGATTGCATTAGTGCTTGCTATCCCAGGAAACATTTTCATCCTTCTGGTAAATATTTTGGACGTAATCAATTTGAAACCACTTTATTTAATTGATCAACTGATTGGCAGCATCACTTTAGTCAACATTTTCCATCAGTTGTTATATCTGTTTGAAACCAGACTTTGTTTCCTTGTATCAGGGTCAGTGTCTATTAATGCAGCTAATATATGCTTATTACTGTTGTTTATAACTTTAGCATCCTGTAAGATCTGGCTGTCTACTTGGCTCTGTCTACACTTCTGCATGAAAATCGTGAATGTCAAACAAAGATTTTACATGTATCTGCAACAAATGTTTCCCAGGTTATTTAAATGGATTCTTGGTATGACTGTCCTTGGATCGGTATTATTGAGTTTTCAGTCGGTGTTGGTCAATGTAGAAGCCAATCTGAATGATAGCAACATGACTCTGGGATATTATAAACCATATATATCTTCTGCTGTATTGTATTGCACCACATTATCTCTGTCCTTTGTTATTTTCATAACTTCAGCGTTGGCCATCATTGCTTCTCTGTGTAGACACATGAAGAGGATGCAAGATAATGCCAATGGGTCCAGAAGTCCGAATGTTGAAGCCCATGTCCGTGCTACTAAGACCGTACTTTCTCTTTTAGCGATTAATGTTCTCTTTTTTACTTCTATCATAGAGTGGTTCTTAGACAATAAAGTATCTGGTCTGTATGACTATATTTCATTCATTTGCTTAGCAGTTGGACATATAGTGAGCCCTCTGATTCTTATAAAAGGAAACAACAAGCTAGAAAAAGCCCTTCAAGATTTCTTACATGGCTGCTCTTGCACCCAGAACTCTGATGATAGGCAATCGTAAACTTAAAAAAAAAAAGAAATTGAAAAGAAATTAGAGCATAGAATTTTGATGGCAAATAAGAACCACCAACCTCCAGGTATTATACAGAGAACCCTTGTCACTCATATTAGTCCCATTTTCCCTGAACCCAAAGTTTGTTCTCAACCAATCAAAATACTAGAATGTTTTATTAGAGTGTGGGAGAAAACCAGAGCACCTGGAGGAAACCCATGCAGACACGGGGAGAACATGCAAACTCCCCACATATAAGGACTTGTCTGGAAACCGAACTCATGAACTCAGCGCTGTGAGGCACAAGTGCTACTGAGCCACCATACTACAAAGTTGGAGATTCCAGTGCGGTGCAATCGAATCTTCGCTGTGTCCACGCAAATGTACAATTGCATCAGAGACCACCCCATTGCTCACCTGGAATTCCAACAAATAGACCCTGCCTTAAAATTTCCCCTCTGTCCCCAATTAAAATGGCGAATTGAAGATTGTGCAGCCTGCTAAATCCATGTCAATAATGTACATTAGAACACTAAATCTCTTCCAATGGTAACTGCAATCTGACCCGCTTCTGTCTACAGATGAAAGCACTGGATTGAATCAAATGTTTTCTGATTGCATTGTATGAACTATAGGCAAAAGTAGGTGTTTCCGATATCATTGGTCAGAAACAAAAGCCCACTTTGCGAAAGTCTAGCTCTGGTTCTTTGCACTGATATTTTGCCTACTGTGTGTTTACTGTTTATTTTTAAATTTAACTGTTTTATATATTGTATCATTAAAAGAGTTATATTTAGGAAAGGTAAAGTTAAGGTTCATGGTTTTTGTGAATTAGCCAAATGAAGTAATACTTTTGTTTCAGAGTTCCAAAATCATTTTGGACAAAGTCCAGACCTAATAAAGCACTGCACTTGTAAATCTCTGCAACAGAGTCTTACGCACACTAATGGCCTGATTCGATTCCCTGCGAAGACAGGAAAAAGTGCAAAGTGCACCTATTCCCGTCTATTACAGTAAGTAAAAACCGTGGATTTTAATGTGTACCTCTGTGTAGTGCGCATAAAAATAAATAGCACCGCGAACGGGAATTGCGGACAATTGAATAAGGCCCTAAGTGTAAGGCTAGATTTCATGTGAGCGTGGGTAGTGCACTACCCATGTTCTCTCCTCGCATGTACGGAGCTGCCGTGCCCTGACCCCTACCTTAACTTTTACGCATATGACCTTGTGCATAAGGGGCCTTAATGAGTACAAGTTAAATACATCCCCTGTCCATATTGATAGACCCATGGAGAGTCATCACACCCCATCACTAATGGGTTACTTTGCGGAATTGAGAATTGTTCGTGGTGCCTTCTAATGCATAACCACTATGTTTTCACATGTGCAGTATGATCACACTGATGTATGGAATCGAGAATATGGTCCCTTGTCACTTAAGATTTTACAAAACTTGTTTATTTTTCCAGACACCACTGTCCATATAATTGACCAGTTTGAACACACATTTGCTTTTTACAATGTTTATATTATAATCATGTTCTTTTAATATTTGTAACTTTAATGTAACCTCTCTCTTTTTAAATGACAAGAAGCAAAGCACACTCTACAACATTTCTCAATATGGACTGGATTCACACTTACTAACAGGTGTGGGTACCGGTCGCAAACGGTCCTATTTCGATAGGGCCGTTCTCTCCCAGCCAATTATGAACTGGCTGGGAAATTGACTGCTTCTGCCCCGAACACGGTGCTCTGAATGGTAAGTATCCCCATCCCTTTCCCTAATCCTTACCCTAACCCCACCCCCCCTACTATTGCCTTAGCCCTAACCCTCCCTTACCCGCAACCTGACCCTAACCCTCCCTTCCCCGCAGCCTGACCCTAACCCTTCCTTCCCCAAAGCCTGACCCTAACCATCCCTTCCCCATAGCCTAACCATAACCCTCCACTTTCACAGCCCTAACCCTAATCCTCCCTTCCCCAGAGCCTAACCCTAACCCTTTCCCTAACACTAAAAGTGCCAGGAGAGGTTACTCACCTCTCCTAAGGCTGGTCTAGTGGTTCTTCTGAAAATGAAAAAAAAAATAAAAATGGCTGCTATTCGAAATAGAGACAGCTGAAGAAGGACTTTCGTCAGTCTCTACTAAGGAAAGACAGTCATCATAGCATGGACTCCCACCGTTTAATAACATATCTAAATATACGCAAGCCCTGTACAGCTCCGTGCCTAATGAAATCCATAAGAAGGGGCGTGCCAGTACTCTGTAAGTAAGAAGTTAAGAAAAGTCAAAAGTCGTGCGGGGAGGCATGTAAATAGGGCAGTAGGGGCGGGGTTTTCAAAGTCCGCACATATTTTAGGCAAACTCCGCACAAAGAAACACATGGAGTGTTAAGATAGCCCTATGGGTGCGGAAGTCAGTAAAAATCCATAAGAACAAGGGGGGTAGATCCAGAACTAAGTACGATAGCATTTTTACGCTAGCCGGTGACGTAAAAATGCAATTTTGTATGTACTGTACATGCGCGAGGCAGATGCTACGCCACGTAACTCTGAATGTATGTACCCGCCTAGTATCAACAGCGTAACTATGAACGAATGGGCGTGACAGCCATACGACACTCGTAATTATGCTTTGAAGGCGGGCATTTAAATTATATAGTCTGGGCGTGCTAAGGCACTTACGTACGAGAAGCCTTTACGTACGTCTGTAGTTACTCTTTGAAAAGTTAAGGTAGGGTTTGGCAAGCGCAAAGCGCCAAAAGTACGTACGAGCGAGGGGAGTGCATAGAAAATACGCTAGCGTAAATATGCTACGCGCTAGAACGGAATGGGAACATAGGTCTGGATCTGGCCCAAGGGGAGGGTCATGGGAGTGCACTTGCCACTTAATTGTGCATTTTTGTGAATCCGCATGTACTTATTTCCTCCTTATCGGTTGATCTGATCCGGTCCTATGTTTCTATTCAATTCAAATGTTCTCACTATATTGCAATTAAAAAGGATTGTATATACAGTATATATAATTAAAGTGTCTGCATAAAACCATACTAGTAAACAAATGACATTACCAAACATTTCCATTGTAACTTTGCAAGTGTATTAACATACCGAAACGTGTGCGATATATCTTTGATGAGGCATAGATGTATTACATTCCATGGATATATGATTTGCCTATAAAATCAACGTACTGTGAATCCATATAAATTTAGGCTTGGATCCAGAATTAGGCGAAACAGCAAATTTACGCATTCTGAATGGCGCAAAGCATGGTGGGCTTGGGGAGGGGGTATTTGGTTAAGCTCTTATGTGCAATACTTCATTACACTCCAGCCCTCAATTTTTGTGGGAAGGGTACATAAAAGTTAAGGCAGGGGCCAGGGTAGGTTAGAAGCAGGTGCGTAGCTAGGGTGTAAAACCTGGGGCAAATACCAGGGTGAAAACCCGGGGGAAAATCCAAAAAATCCCCCCCCCCCCGTTAATTTTTTATTTATAAAAGCGGTGGCACAGCGCAAGAGGGGGCATGGTCAACTCACTAGGGCGTGGTCAAACCACTGGGGGCGCAGCTGTGCATCCAAGTTTAAACCATTTTATATATGTTTAAACCAATATACATAAACATTCATAAACACACACACATTAGATGTACTCCAATGCCACATTTTCTTTATCATTTCTCTAACCCTTTCATCAGCTCCTCCTCCTCTTCATCTCCAGCTCACCAGTATTCATGGGCCTGATCCAGACCTACACCAATGCGCTGTGCTTACTAAAGCACAGCGTATCGGCGTTTACTTACCCTGACACTCCCCCTGTGCGGGCGTATGGCCCCTTCCTTACGCCGGCTGAAGGCTACCCTAACTTCAGCCAGCGTAATGAAAAGGCCATTCGCTCGCACAGGAGCTTATGGCCGCTTAGCCCGCCCTCCTACCCTCATTTAACTACCTCCCCCCGCCCACCTACACTAACCTTAACGTAGGGATGCTGGAGGACGTCCCCTCCAGCGTCCCTA
>WWET01002638.1:204213-214841 GCA_011038615.1 Limnodynastes dumerilii | reverse complement strand
TGAGGAAATCTGCCGTAGAATTTTCCATCCCTGCTATGTATGCTGCTGTAATGCTGAGAACGGAACGTGTTGCCCAAGAGAATATTTTTCTTGTTTTCGCCATTAATGACCTGCTCTTGGTACCTCCCTGGCGATTTAAATAGGCTACAACTGCTTTGTTGCCAGTTTGACAACAAAAACTAGAATGTGTTTGCGTAAAATTAGTGGTTGGAAGAAACTGCATGCCTCATTGATTGCTCTCATCTCTAAGATGTTGGAAGGCTCTAAACTTGGAATATCGTCCCATTTTCCTTGAGTCCATTGCCTTTCGCATATTGCCCCCCATCCTGTGCTGCTGGAATCTGTGGTTATGATGATAGGTAAGCCTTGATTGAAACTTTTCCCTTCTCCCTGTCACAGTTGGCGGTAAACGCCGCCGGACTTACCCGCGCCACGCTCCTCTGTCTCCATCGGCGTGCAGCGCTCCTGTCTGGCGAGAACTCCGGCTCATGGGCGCAGTCATGACAGTCTGCGGCACATGACCACTGACCACCAATCAGGTCACAGCAGCCGCAGCCATGTGACGCATGCAGCCAATCAGCCCTTAGAGAGGGCTATTTAAACCCAGCCAGAGCTCCCTTCTGTGCCAGATCTACTTTGTCACAGAAGGAGCCTGGTTCTCTCGTTACTGCTTGTTATCTAGCCTGCAATCAAGTCTGCTATCCAGCCTGCAATCCTAGTCTGCAATCCTAGTCTGCAATCCTAGTCCGCAATTCAAGGCTGCAATCCAAGTCTGCAATCCAAGTCTGCAATCCAAGTCTGCAATCCAAGTCTGCAATCCAAGTCTGCAATCCAAGTCTGCAATCCAAGTCTGCAATCCAAGTCTGCAATCCAAGTCTGCAATCCAAGTCTGCAATCCAAGTCTGCAATCCAAGTCTGCAATCCAAGTCTGCAATCCAAGTCTGCAATCCAAGTCTGCAATCCAAGTCTGCAATCCAAGTCTGCAATCCAAGTCTGCAATCCAAGTCTGCAATCCAAGTCTGCAATCCAAGTCTGCAATCCAAGTCTGCAATCCAAGTCTGCAATCCAAGTCTGCAATCCAAGTCTGCAATCCAAGTCTGCAATCCAAGTCTGCAATCCAAGTCTGCAATCCAAGTCTGCAATCCAAGTCTGCAATCCAAGTCTGCAATCCAAGTCTGCAATCCAAGTTCCTGCTGAGGAAATCTGCCATGGAATTTTCTATCCCTGCTATGTATGCTGCTGTAATGCTGAGAACGGAATGTTCTGCCCAAGAGAATATTTTTCTTGTTTCCTCCATTAATGACCTGCTCTTGGTACCTCCTTGGTGATGTAAATAGGCTACGACTGATTTGTTGTCTGAATTAGAATGTGTTTGCCTAAACTTAGTGGCTGGAAGAAACTGCATGCCTCGTTGACTGCTCTCATTTCTAGTATGTTGGAAGATTCTGAACTTGGACTGTTGTCCCATGTTCCCTGGGTCCATTGCCTCTCGCATACTGCCCCCCATCCTGTGCTGCTGGCATCTGTGGTCACGATGACAGGCAAGCCTTGATTGAAAGGTTTCCCTTTCTCAAGTTCTCTGGGTTTGACCACCACCAAAGGTCTGCTCGAGCTTCTGGTGTTAAGCTTATTTCTTGTATTTATTGCGGATTCCAAGGGTTTCCGTCCCACTGCCTAAAGAAAACAATTTTGGAAATTTCTCATGTGAAAACATGCCCAAGTGATTGCTTCTAAAGTAGATGCCCCAGAACCTTCATGCATTGTTGCGCATTAACCCAGAATAAGGATCTTAATTTAATTACAAGGGACAAAATATTGGTTATCTTATCCTGAGGGAGAAACACTTTCCCTATCTTGGTATTTAAGCATACACCAAAAAATCTGAGACTCTGACTAGGACAAAGTTGGCTCTTTTTAATGACCCACCCATGTTGAAGAAGGATGGTCCTGACTCGTTCAGTGTTTTGAATAGATTCAGATCTGGAAAAACCTGCTACAAGAAGGTCGTCTAAATATGGCCATACCAAAATACCCTCTTGTCTTATCAGAGCTATGATCTGAGCCAATACCTTGGTAAAAGTTCTGGGAGAAGTGGAAAGTCCAAAGGGCAGAGACGCAAATTGATAGTGTTGTCAAAGATATGGAACCGCAAGAACTTTTGGTGGCTGTAAAATATATGAATATGAAGATAGGTGGCTTTAAGGTCTATAGACTTGAGAAACATGCCTACTTGAAGAACAGATACGATAGATTTTAGGGATTCCATCTTAAACTTTCTGACTAAAAGATGTTGATTTAAACGTCTCAAATCTAAAATGGTTTTAAAACCTCCTGATCTCTTTTTAGCTATAAAAAGTCTGGAGTAACAGCCTAAGAATTTCTCCTGAACAGGTACTTTAACTAAATGGTCGGAAATACTTTTGCCTAAGTGAAATGTGTTCTTCTACCGCCCTAGGAGAAGGTGACTAAAGGAAAAAGTGATCAAACTGTTTGTTAAAGAATTCTAAAACATATACATAACGGATATTTAGCACCCACCTATCAGATGTTGCAGACTCCCATTGAGGCAAAAACTGATGAAGTCTCCCTCCGACCCTGGTGTTAGTGGTTGACGGGAGGGCCATTGTTGATATGGACGGGACCTAAAGTCCCTTCCTCGTTGGGCCCGGAAACTGGATCTTGTGGATTCCTGTTGAAAACTACGGAGATAAGCTCTACCTGGACGATATAGTTTTGCCTCCTTGAATTCCTGGGGAGGAAATCTGAATGGTCTGAAAGAAAAAGATCTCTTCAGCGGTTTATCTTGGGGTAGGAAACTAGATTTCTCTCTAGAGGACTTAACAATAATGTCATCTAATCTCTCCCCAAACAAATATTCCCCCAGAAACTAATCTGGACTTAGACTGATTGTCGGCCATCCATGGCTTCAGCCATAGTGCCCGTCTAGCCACAGTGGATGTGTGCAATAATTTTGGCTGTCAATTTGATCATATCTAGAGAGGCTTCACAAAGGAATTCTGTAGCCAACTGAATATTTTGGACCACCTTCACAAGATCCCCTCTTTTTATGCCATCCTAAATAACATTTTCCAAGTCATTACTCCATACTCTTATTACACTGGACGTAACTGCAGCAGAAATTGCTGGCCTGAAAGAGGCCCCCGCTATACAGTGAAGTTTTTTAAGAGAAATCTCCTGTTTCCACTCCATGGGATCTCTAAAACAGTTAGCGTCTTCTAAAGGTAAGGTAGTCTTTTCTGATATATGCAACACAGCCGCGTCTTCAGAAGTAAAAGGGTACAGACCATTCGTCGGATATTAATTTTTTATAAGGTTGTATACCTTATAGATGTGTTTCAAAAGGTTTTACACTAAGTCCGGACTGAAAGTGAGATGTGAAAAATGGCCGCCTCTATATGAATTGATGTCACTTCCTGCGAGCCGGCAGCAAGTGACGCACACACTAAAAGCGCAGAATTTACATAAATACCAGCTGTAAATAGTTACAGCTGTAACGTGCGGAGGGAGCAGACAGCACTACCGAATGGTAGTGATAATGGCCGGTCACACCACCATCTTCCCCCGCCAGACCCTGAGGACTGGACCGGGGAGCATCAGACTGAAGGCCTGAAGAGGTAAGCCTGGAACTAGAAACACAAAAACAAAACAACTACACTTGACTAGTACAGCTACAGGAAAAAAGAAGACCCAGAGGAAGAGAAGGGGAGGTCCTTATATACACGGGATGAACCCATAAGTAATGGCTGTCATGGAGGAGGATAGGGAAAATAGAAACATTCCACGGCACCCTGGTGACAGCGTTGCTGCACCCCAAGGAGCAGTTTGGGAACCACTGGCCTATTGTATATACACACATGTATATACACACACACACACACACACACACGTATATACACACACACATGTATACACATTTCACACACATACACACACCACACACACATGTAAACACACACACAATGTATACACACACATGTATACACACACACATGCATACACACACACATACACACACACACACACATGTATACACACACACATGTATACACATTGCACACACATACACACACCACACACAGATGTAAACACACACACAATGTATACACACACACATGTATACACACACACATACACACGAAATAGTAAAAATGAAAATAAAAGAGTAAGGGGGAGGGGGTCTGAACTTCCCTGAGCTGTCAGCACCGTGAGCTGGTGCTAGACTGTCCGGCTGGCAATATGGATGTGAGGGTGAGGGGGCAGCCAGCGGCACCCACCCCTATGTCAGAACTGTAAGAAGACAGGAGAAGAGTAAAGATCCTAGGAACCAGCACCTGCCCCTTTCCTTGCATGTGTGAACATTTCAGTCACTAGAGTTACTCTAGTGACTGAGTCTGAGACAGGAAGTGCCGCCCACTCTCCTCTCTGCTCCTATGCGCAGCATTATTAAAGAATGACAGTGCAGCACTGGTGGATGGGTGGTAGTGACTTTTGTGAGTTTATGTAGGACTCATGCCCTAATGCTCTGATTGCACCCACATCAGCTGGGCACCATCGGAACCTAGGGCACGTGCCCTACAAAACCCACGCTAGTTACACCTCTGGATAGAAGTGACGTATGAAGAGTATGTTCTACACTCACATGTATGGAATTTAGGAGCAACCAGTCGGAATTTGGCTCCCTCTGCAGAACAGATACACTTGCTGTCTTAATCTGGATCTGATCATTATTTCTTAAATTGTAAGGAACACTTTCTCTTACGTGTCCATGTAAGCCACTTCAGAGGAAGAGGGTGAAGTCCCAGTGACAGGAAGCATCGAGAAGGGATATCTGCAATGGTCTTGAAGATGTGAAGAGCCCATCTGCAGTCATGGAGTACATAGTTTCCATAAGAAGGTGCCATCATTGAGGTTCTGTGATCTGTTTCTCAGGGCCAGATTTACTAAAGTCGATTTAGTGTAACTCACCAGGGAACTCCCTTCAGAGGGTATAAATATGGGCTTTGCAATGACATGATTCATTCGCTGGAGGGACCAGGAAAACGCAGGTCCGGTTTATGATTAATATCCTCAAGAAGATCCTGGCTCAGACTCACCCTGTTGCCTGGAAAAAAAGAAATTTACAGAAACCTAAGTATTAACAATATTTAATATTTATACATAATTTTTGGGACATTTATTTTAAAATTATACTGAAGGGGTACATTTAACATATAAGTAATGGTTAGTGGGACATGTTATTTTAAATGAAGGTGGGGGCATGGCTTTTTATTCGTATCGGGGCATATCTTATTTATTTCAATGGTGCATGATTTCTCCTTATTAATATATATCGAAGCAAGATTTTTTTTTTATTAATATGGGGTATGATTTTTTATTATTATGTTTTGGGCATTTATTATTTATTAGTATGTATCGAGGCATTCATTATTTATTACTATGTATCGGGGCACTATATGAATATTACTAAGTATCGGGGCACTATATGGATATTCCAAACTAGAATAGTACGGGGGCATGATATTAATATTTAGTTAAAATGGGGGCATGATATTACTTTTTATTATGAACGGCACATGATCATTTATTGAATAGGAATGGGGGCATGATGCATTTTCACATATGTACCGGGGACTTAATTTACGTAAATATATGTAGGGGGACATAATGGGCTGGATCCAGACCTACGTGGACCTTATGGGCACGCAAGGTTATTACAGTCATTCTCGGAGTGGGGAGTACACGCCCCCTGCACTCCCCATTCTCAGTAGTAAATCTGGATTTCTACCCTAACGTTTACGATCACGTATGCTGCCTTACAGCCACATACCTGATCATAACGGGGCTTCCCCCGCCCCGTCCCCTCATTACCATGTCTATCTCCGCCTTCACAGCAGAGATACAACATGTATAAAGGAGGGGGAGCCCCTTTCTCATAAGAACTGTTGTACATAACATTCGTTATGTACGCCGACCATTACGGTGTCGTAAGAAGGTTGTTCGCATGTACACAACTTTCCAGACAGGGGAATTATGTACGAGGTGTATGTAATTCCCCTCTCAGCCGTAATCAAGGATCTGGCACAATGGGGCTGATCCAGACCTACAGCCGCTGCACTGGTTACGGCGGCCGTATGCGTAAGAACAGCATTTCTGCCATTATGCGCATGCACGGGGCAGATGTTGTCCGGCGTAGTTAGGGAAACCCGATCCTTAGGATTGCAACTTGAAGATTGAACCGTGAAAAAGGACACAAGCTATCTAAAACACGTTGGTGAGCATCAAGAGGTGGTTCCTCTTCCCACTCTCATATTATAAACCCTCTTTCCGCTAGAGAGAAGCAGTCTGTGGGGCCCATTTACACAGTGCTTTCTATATATTAGCGTATTACACCTAGAAGGAGAGTTATAAAAATTTGTTGTGATTGGTAGGGGGTTCCTACCTGCGTGGGAGATAATCCCAGAAATCATAACAAAATACAAAGAGGACCAACAGTTTTGGTTTTATTGATTTTTATTGTGATTACTTATTTTTTATTATTGAAATAAATGGATATTTAAATGATTCCATGAGAAGTGTCTGTTGGTCCGGATTGGAGATAGGACTGTCCATTTGCGGTGTAAGTAGCACGGTGGGGGAAGGCAGCGCGCCGTCCCCAGCTCCAGGAACTCCGGCTGGTAGCCAATCAATTCTGATTGGCTGCCAGCCGGTCACATGGCGCGGCCGTGAGCCAATCAGGGCTTTTGGCGGCCATCTTGGAAGAGGGCAGTGCGGTGAGCCTTGCAGGGCTCACCGCAGCACTGTACCCAGGCGCCCCTGCGCCACCCAGGGTGCATTGCGGTGCCGTGTTGAGCCAATCAGGGCTCACCACGTCACCAATCCCATCAGCCCCTGCGGTTGGATTAAAAATCCACCGCATGGGCCGGAAGGGAACAGTAGTGGTCGGAAGAGGCCGAAGGAAGAAGAGCAGTGAGTGTGCTGCAGAGGAAGACAGGGCCAGAAGAGGCTGAAGAAAGAAGAAAAGGCTTGGAAGAATTGGAAGAAGTGGCGCAGGAAGACAGAAGACAGCAAGAGAGGCAGTGGGGAGCCCCATTGGGCTTCCACTGTCTCCTATCCTGCGCGGACAGGTATCCTGCAGTCCGACACTGGGCCACCGGGAGAGTATTACATTTCCCCCCTAGGCAACGAGCGCATGGTGGCCCCAGCTGGGAGAGCCCATGTCCCTGCCCCACTGCCGCTAATGATACGGCCCAGTCCAGGCCTGGACTGGAGCCAAGCCCCTTCATAGGAATAAGGGGTGAGGACCCCCCCATCTGAGGGCACTAGGCCCTATAGTGAGATAGGGCGCTAGGCCCTATTAGATAGAGGGGTGCTAGACCCCTGTAGCACAGGAAGTTAGAGTAAAAAGGGTACTAGACCCTTGGTTAGGGGGCACTAGGCCCTGTGTACTTAGTGGGTTATAGGCCTCTTGTTAGAGGGCGCTAGGCCCTGTGTGTTTAGCGGGCACTAGGCCCCTTGTTAGAGGGCGCTAGGCCCTGTGTGGTTAGCGGGCGCTAGACCCCTTGTTAGAGTGCGCTATGCCCTTGATTAGGTTCGGGCACTAGGCCTGGGGTATGGTTAGAAGGGTGTTAGACCCTTGGGTAGCAGGGCACTAGGCCCTAGTTAGGGACGGGCGCTAGGCATGCGTTAGGTTGGGCACTAAACCCCTGTTTGGTTAAAGGGCATTAGGCCCTGGTGTTAATGTTGGGTGCTAGGCCCATGTTAGGTCGCAGGGAGCGCTAGGCTCCGTTAGTGGTAGAGGGCACCAGGCTCTGGCTAGGGCAGCGTGAAGAGAACACGTGGTGGAGTACAGGTTGCGGTACTCAGAGGTAGGTGGTCTCGAGTGGGTGGCGGTGAGAGCGTCCATCCAATAGAGACGGTGAGTATTAATACCTCAGCGTGGTGTTTATTCCCCCTCCTTCCACGGGTGCGGAGACGGAGCCGGAAGGCGTGGGAAAGGTTCCGTCCCGCTCGCCAGTCATTGGCGAAAAGAGGTGTCTGAGGCCCTGGCCGGTGATGACGATTACCTCACACGTGACTAACTTTACCCCCGTTCTCTCCCACAGGTACTTTTGGTGTTGATTTTTTACTAATGTTTGTCTTTTCCTTGCAGCATTAGAGATTTGTCACACCTTGGACCGGGAGAGAAACATCGCGTCTTCTCTGGCGGTTGCTTCAGGATCAGGTAGGAACCTCTGGGGTGGGGGTGGGCCTGGGTTTTGTTTGTAATTCACAGGGCTCCGGCGCACCACCCGTTACAGCAGGGAAATAGAACCTGTAAATCCTGAGAGTATTACTGCAAAGGAGAAGTCGGTGAGTGAATCCAGGTGGAGGGCTGAGTGAATTAATGGTGGTACACTACGAGGTGTGTTGTACTTTGTAGATTAACTCCCCAAGTGCAGCTGCAGAGAGACCTGATATACACTGAGTATTCACGTTGGAAATAAAGGCAGGAGGAAGTCAGAGAAGTAAGAATTTGAAAAGGTGCGCATCTGCAAAGGAATATAAGGAATATCTAAAGGAAGAAGGAAAAAAATTCAGAAAATCAATGAGAAGAAAAAAGGGAACAGTGAGTAGAAATGTTGTGGAATTTTGACTTTACTCAGTACACACCTGTTGGATGAACATTTATGAGGAACTGTGATTGTTTGAAGTACCCCTGTACCACTTGCGCGGACATTTTCATTCCATTGTGTGTTTTTGTATATATATTTTGTATATGCCTTCTAGGGTGTCCCCTTGCTAGTTAGCTGGGAGGGCACCGTTTGATAGTGTAACGGGTCTTGTTGATGTGGGACCCTAACGTCTGAAGGTGTCCAGCGAGAATTGGCATGGCTCCAAAAATACCTATCCGGTAATATTTCCACTAAAATACTCACCTGTCCAGACCAGTGCGGCGGGTCTGTGTTGTTGCGACGATTCTGCGGTGGTGGTATCCGAATAAATGAATGGGTAATTATGCTGTTTGGCATAATTACCCATTCATTAATAACATTTTTGAATAAGCGTTATTTTCAAAATAGAGAAAGGCGAAAATTACCTTTAGACTGTCTATTTTGGAAACAGCATTTTCGAGGCGGTGACTGCAGCCCCCCCCCCCATACACATGGTAAGTGGTCTAGCCTCCCCACGCATAATGAGGTCCAATACAGTAAACCTTTGCATTGCTCATTAGAAGTATTGGAAAGAATGGTGGGTAAGCGCTGAATGGGAAATAAGTGAAATAATAAACAATAAAGTAATAATATGGACCCTGTGATCTGGGAAAATAATAAAAACCTTTAAAAACTTTTAGAATAAATGGAAAAACATAAAACATAAAACCTTCCTATAGAGATAAATAACGTGTATCTCTAAATACCTAATATGAGTCACTAAGATAGAGAGAATAGACAATCTAATGCTATAAACAGGGTGGCACGGTGATCTATTCACAGCCATTCAATAAGTCATATACCAAATGTAGTATTAAATCCTGTGGTCAAACTTTATAATGAAAAAGTACCGGAAGATGGTCGTTATGTAGAGGACCGATGTAGGATAAATACTCTGGAAGTCTCTGATCAATGGTGTCCCTTCTGCGATAGTGGGTCCGATAGGGAGAGAATGGTGTCGGCGGGAGAGTCCAGGAGCCGAACAGCTACTTCTCTTCTATGAATCCCCTAGAGCGTGGGGAGGACCGCTGTCAATCACCGCTACCTCTCCGTGGCGGTCATGGATCTTCTCTTCCACAAATGGTTAAATCAAAATGCATAAAGATAATACAAAGAACTTGTAATGGTGCATATGCAAATGAATAAAACAATCAGATACAAATAAAATAGAGTCTGACCCACCCAGGGAAGCACCGCTTAACTCTTGTGTTATAACCCGGTTAAGAGAGAGCCAAGAGTGGTGCTGCTAACAGCTAATGCTGGGAGCAAAACTTCAAAGGACAAGAACCCCTCCAACGCGTTTCAAATCTGTGTGACTTTTTATCAAGGCAGAAGGGGTACTTGTCTACAAAGGGATGTATATATAGTCCACATGTGAATTTGAACCAATCAGAAAAAAGATACAAAAAGATACAAAAAGATACAAAAGGAAGAGAAGATGCAGGATCCCATATACAAGCAAACATACAATTAAATTTGCCCTCTAAATAGGTGTATATTTTGACCAAACATCACAAAAGACATAATGTACACTAATTCAAAATGAAAATTACAAGTTTTAAATTTAATTCTAAAATGGATGATATCAATTAAATTACTATGAACCTTAAATCGAGTCACAACAGAGGCCAGATAGCACTCCCCTGTGTCTACACCCATGGTTCAAGACCAAAGTAGTTTAAAATGAATAAAATAGTAATAATATAATAATAATGTAAAATCAAAAAGGGATGGTAGATAATTATGATCTACAACTACAATATTGTAAGAAGGAATGATAGAAGACATTAATAATACTTAAATTAGTTTCCAGAGAGGTAATAAATATATGTAAAAACAGTCAAGTTCCAATGATAATTCTAAAAATAAGAATTGTAAAAACAAGAGAAAACTGTGTATAAACACTTTAAAATCTAT
>WWET01002638.1:177583-197774 GCA_011038615.1 Limnodynastes dumerilii | reverse complement strand
TGTAACCAAGATTGTATCCATGCAACTAGCTTTAAGTCCAACCCTAAAGTTTCCAGCTTATTTAACAGTCTTCGATGTGGCACAGTGTCAAAAGCCTTGCTAAAATCTAGATAAGCTATGTCTACAGCTCCCCCTTTATCTAATACTTTACTGACCCAGTCAAAAAATTCAATAAGATTTGTTTGACATGATCTTCCCCCAGTGAATCTATGCTGCTTGGGATCCTGTAAGTTACTGGATTTAAGATACTGTACAATTTGTTCCTTTAACAGTGTTTCCATCAATTTCCCTACTACTGATGTTAGACTCACTGGTCGGAGACGACCCATATTTCCATATTTCCAAGGATTGCCATGGAAACTGCAGTTTCCCACGGTGATCCATGTAACTTCAACTTTATTTCCATGCGATAATGCCCATTAATGAAAATGACTTGAATCACAGGGCCGAAAGAGATAAGTAGGTGGATACGCATGTATCTGCACCTAACTTAAAACTCCCTCCCACGCCACCTCCAACCTTATTTTATGGATTTTTTAAGAGTGCCTTAGGGCTTCCCTAACTTCCTGTGCTTTTTTCCTTCTTAAGAAGGAGAAACACACATAGACGTTTCCCTGCCTCACCTTCCCCGCTTCCTTTACATACCTACCCCCACCCACCCTTCTTAAGAACTCCCAACGGCTGCTCTGGCATGCCTTTTTCTTTTTAAGAAACTACATGTGGTCTTAAAAGATTGCACATAATCAACCTACGTACCTAAGTGGTGCATAGATTGTGTAATTAACCTACTACACAAGCGTAATTTAGGTAAGCAGAATTAGGCTAATTCCTAATTCTATGCACCTAAGAAGCCAGAGCTTCTTAGGTATAAATACGGTCTAAAGTTAGTAAATAGAGCACTTTTCGATTACAATATATTTATTATAACGATGTAATCTATGCAAATCTGTGCAAGGATAACTATACAACAATGGGGCTGATTCACACTTAAGAAGCTTCTGCTTCTTAAGTATGTATTTGGCCAAAATGACCTACTGCACATGCATCGTAGGTCATTTACGCTATCTACACAGCTGGTTGGTTCATAGATAATGTCCGTGCGGTCTTTAAAGTAAGTAATTTATGTTGAAAGGTGGAATTATGCCGCCTTGGGGCGTTCTTAGGAAGAAGTGAGTGGGGGGAGGGATTTAGATTAGCCGGGGAGGGGGGAGGTGCACAGAGACATAAGGTAGCCCTATTAGGTACATCAAAATGGGGGGGCGGTCTGCGATCTGGAAGAGTGAGTTAGGTGCGCATCTTCCCGCACCTAACTCACTCAACTGTGAATCAGGTCCAATATGTGTATTTTCACATTTTAGGAGCAAAAATTTAGGATACCAAACTAAAAGCGCTAAAAACCTAAAAACAATTAGTGTCCCAACCTTTAAAAGGAATAAGCAGATTTTTAAAAAGCGCTGTTGATGAATGGCTGGCCAATAACAATGGCAATATAAACTAATAAAACTTCTGTGAATGGGATATAATTGCTGTTGCGGCAGTCCCATTTTGGAAATTGATACGGCTGACAGGTAAACCTCGGTAGTATCAATGCCAAAGACTTTTAAATAAAGAATATTTCTATATTGTTATGGGTACAATGTTCTTATTTCCTAGTTAGGGTTAGACTGCAGAGAGGGGAGGGTTAAGGCTAAGCTGTGGAACAAGGATGTTTAGGGTTACACTGCAGAGAGGGGAGGGTTAAGGCTAGGTTGTGGAACAAGGATGGTTAGGGTTAGGCTGCAGAGAGGGGAGGGATAAGGCTATGATGGGGGACAAGCATGGATAGGGTTAGGTTGCAGAGGGTCCACCTGCTAGGGAAAGTTAAATAGGGCTTCAGAAATCATAAAACATTTGATAATAAAAAGCCATAGCTTCTTCTCCTCACCATTATATGCATGCGCAGAAGCACCCACGCGTTGTGACGCTACTGCGCATGCCCAATGGCGAGGAACAGAATTACGACACACCAATTATAGAAAAAACAAAATAAACCTGCTATTTTTAATATTAAATGTCCCCAGGGTCGGGGGTCAGCCTCCTGTGTGTGTCTCCTGCTGGAGGTGCGGCAGTGTCTAGTACATGTCGGCAGGTGGTAGAGTGTGGCGGTGGTGACATCGAGAGTCTTGCCTGTTCCAGTCGCTCTTTGGCTGCAGCAGTGATATGAATGAAAAATCTCCACTGACCCCACAACCTGTCAGCTTTTGGAGCACCCAGTGGCGGTGTATATATACGGTATGTATAATAGGCTAGTTAAGTTAGACTTTGTTGTAAATGAGGTGTCTGTATAAAACCATATTAAAAATAAACCAATAACATTGCAAATTTTTTCCCTTTCTTTTACAAATATTTACCCAGTAACTTTGCAGATGTATTACCATACTGAAATGTGTGCAACATAACTTGTAGGAGGTATTGATGTATTATGAAACTGAATATATGATTTGCCTATATAACCAAATGAACTATCTATATCATAGTCTTAAACTGTAGGGAACATTGGAGCAGATACAAAAGTCTGTATGGGCACAGATTCCCTGGAAAAAAAGGTTCCAAGTGATTCACCAGAGCCAGACCGCACTATCCAGACACCAGTACGGTTGCTTTATGCCTATTAACCCTCACATGGACAGAGTTATGATACGCAGGGCATAGCTTATGTCTTAATAAGATCTAAAATATTTTCAAACAATAACTGCCAATTCACACACATATTTTGTGGAAAAGTGGTCACAATCTAA
Source organism: Limnodynastes dumerilii (assembly GCA_011038615.1). Taxonomy (NCBI): domain Eukaryota; kingdom Metazoa; phylum Chordata; class Amphibia; order Anura; family Limnodynastidae; genus Limnodynastes; species Limnodynastes dumerilii. The sequence continues at coordinate 194,997 of WWET01002638.1, read as the reverse complement.
ATGAATCGCACAGAAGGCAAGAAAGCCACAAGTCCAAAGTGGTTGGTTGTGATCCATGGCTTTGACCAAGAACATAGGATTGGATCCAGACCTACGCATGAGAGCGGAGCGTATTACTGCTCCAGCATAAAAACTTTCACTTCCATGACATTCCCCGTACCTTCCTTTCAGTACGCCCGCCGAACCCTACCCTAACGTTTCCATGTGATCGTACGTACCCTAACTCTTCCATGTGTTCGTACGTATTTTTCGTAGCGACGCGCTGTTCGTAGCGGCCTAAACACGCCCATACTGTACAATTTAAATGGCTCCCCCCGCCTACATTCCTCAACTCCAGCGTCCGTACTAATTTCGTACTATAAACACGCCCCGTCGTCGGAAAATCCGCAAACAATACGGACGTCCGAATAGCCGCTACGAAAAGGTCTTTGGTACGACCGGAAGTTGTCACTATGCACATGCGCAGTGCGTTTATTATGGCGATTTTATGCTTACGATCAGCGTTAGATCGCCTGCGAGCGTAGGTCTGGATCAGGCCCATAGGATCGTATCCACGCGCAAGTCCCCTTGCAAATAACATCTGCACATGCATGGATGTTATGCAATGAATCTTCATGCAGACGGAAAAGATTCCCATCCGTATGGAGGGCCGTATTCAGAGATCCGTTTTTTCACAAAGTTCCGTGTTTATTTACGCAGTTCACGTTGACTATACGAGTGGAAGTGCCTTACGGACGGACTTGTAATCCGCACGTGGGTACATACGTCTGGATCTGCCATGCAAAAATACGCACAGAGGAATTTTAATAAAAATGGGCGGGGGGGCATTTAAATGAAGAAAAGTGGGCGCAATTATCAAGATACGCATGGACGCAGGACATATACGCATGGGACACCACACGGAAAGTTACAGCTGGTCTATGGAGGCAGAAGTCTCAGAGAGCATGGCCAAAAGAGGGGAGTGTCATGGGTGTGCGGGGGGTTTGGCATGCTCCGTGCGTGCTTATATTTGCGATCTGATCTCAGCACGGAAGTCTGAATACGGCCCGGAGATCCATGTGACTGGACGGCCCTTGCCTTCTGCATGGAAAATCCTCACATTGGAGATGGGGTTTGCCATGCAGATTAGGCATACGGAGCGGCGGTAAGCAGATCTGCATGGATCAGCGGTCATACAGATGCAGACCTGTGCAGAGAGAAGTTAAAGGTGGGTTATGGACATGGAGGTGTCCATAATCCTGCACAAGAGAGGGGAGTGACAAGAGAGTCCACTCCCCTCTTCTGTGCAGACTTTCAGACCTCTATACATACGGAAAGCGTATGCAGCCCACAAGATGTTCATTGGTGAAGCTGGTGGCCCGTATGTTTGCAAGCGAAGGAGCTTTTCAATATTCTGTACACTGATTGGCTGCTGCTTATGGCATGGGCTGGCAATTTGCATACTGCGGTTTAAAATGATGGGGGACAAAAGCACAGTACATTATATAAAAACCAATACCCACCAGTATGCCACCAGTGCAATGGAGTCAAAATAAAATGGTGACAAACTGTTGATAATATAGGACCGGATTCACACTTACACATGTATATGCACCTACTTCTCCAGTCTCCTTCCCTGTCCCTCCCCTGTTTTTAGGTGTCTAATGTCACTTACGATTGCTATTGGCAACCTTATGTCACTGTGTGTATTTTTCCTCTTAAGGAGGGAAAATACGCACAGACAATCCCCAGCCCTCCCTCCCAGCCTAATCTACATCCTTCCCCCCACCCACTTTACCTAATTTTCCCTGGAGGCTGCCGTGTCATGCCTCCTCTTACCTAAAAAACTACATGCGGTCTTTAAAGACCGACGTAGCACATCTACGTGCCTAAGGGCTACATAGATTGCATAATCACACTGACTACGCATGCCCAGTGGCAAAAATCAGTCAATTACGCATTACGTGAATCAGGGCCATAGTTGCCTTCTACTTCACACCTCTTTACTTCTTGCTCTTCTGCTTAGTCTGTTTTTCGTACTGAACAATCAAGTTGAATGTGGACACATTCTTTCAGCTCCGAGGAACTGATTTTGCTGTGTTTGGATGTGGGGGATTCACTACCAGATTCACACTGAATCCATATGAACACACTGATAACTAGTCTATTTGCAAGGACGGACTACCTGAGGCTAACCGGAAAGGAAACAGTGGATGGCTTTGAAGTTTGAATCAGTACAAACTCCATTAGCACGCCTATACTGTACGTTATAATGCTACATCCCAGTCTGAATTATGTAGATTGCGTTTAGATCAGGGAGGCACTAATTATTAATAAACTTGGGTTATGTATGAGCCAACTGCATGGAAATCAGGGAGAAAAGAGAATGTTTGAACCCAAATAGGGGAATTGGAGAGCAGATTGAAGTACAAGGAACACTAAGGGTGGATGAGTATACAGAGTTGCAAGGTGGAAAAGTACAGGGACACAGGGCCATATTCACAAATCCGTTTTCACGTGGAGTTGCGTGCGTATTTTTAGGTATATTTTATCTGCGCATGTAGCATATACATGTGCCATGTGACTCGCACTTGGGGACATACATATGGAGGGGCGGGGTTGAGTTACGTACTGAAAAAGTTATGTGAAAGAGGGCGGGGGGAGGCATTTAAATGAGCCTTTGAGGGCGTGGTTAGATTGAATCACACGTACGGAATACATATAAGCACGGATGTACACACGTAAAGTTAGAGGTGCTCTATGGAGCTGTATGTTTAAGATTGCACGACCGTGAGAGGGGAGTGTCATGCATGTTGGTGGGTGTTGGCTTGCTATGTGCATGCGTATAATTGCATACTTTGGAAAAAACGCATCTCTGAATCCGGTCCACAGAAACCAGGAGGGAGTCAACAGGTAATGCAAGATAGAACACACACAGTAACAGGCTAGGTGGAAAAGTACTGAAACTTAGAATATTCAAAAGGTAAGAATGTGCTGTGCTAAGTGGAACACATACAGAAAAGGCCAGGTAAAAGGGCACTGAGACTCAGACAAACAAACAGAGACTTGGGCTTCACTCACACCCACAACCGCCAAGGCACAAGCATGGCATGGGAAGTAGTGGAGAGGAATACAGGAGGCAAAATGAGGGGAGGTTGTCTTCCCTCAGGGGAACTTCTTCCCTGACCTTCTACGATGACCTTCACATTGGAAACGTGAATCACGTGTCTAGGGAAGTCACTTAAGTGTGGGGGCAGTCCCAGTAAATGGGTGAATGAAGGAGGGACATCTTCAAGGGTCCTAACCATCTGAGGAGCCCTAATACCCACTTGCAGTCATGTGACACACAGATTCTGTGACAGCATTAAGGCTCTGTGATCTCTCTATCAGAAGGACTGTGCGCTTTGGGGTGTTAATGTTATCTTAAGGGTGATAGAACCCTAAATATGACTAATAAAATAGAGATTCTGTGTCCAAAGCAGTTCGGTTCCAGAAGTTTCTTTGGACTCCTTAGTCTAATGTAATCACTTTATGTTGCTTGGCGACAGTTTGCAAACATATCTTAGGTAAGGCAATTGAGTATTATGTTGCATGGATATATCATTTGCCTATAGAAAGCAAATTTTCTGTCCATATCACATTAAAATGTTGAACAAGTCATAGGGAATATCATGTTTTATACCAGATTAGCATTTAAATATGATGCGATCAGGAAAAAACATTTTCATAATATCCACTGACATAGCTGTAGCTATTTTCATATTTTCAAAGGGTATTTAGACTATTGCAAAAGGGCAATTTTCTCCCAGCTAGTTCCGAACAGATTGGGAAATCGATTGCTTCTGCCTCAAAGAATCCTAATCCTTTGCCTAATCCTCCCTTCCCCGCAGCCTGACCCTAACACTCCCTTCCCCGCAGCCCAGCCCTAAGATTCCCCTACCCACAGCCTAATTCCAAGTGTCCCATCCCCGCAGTCTGACTCTTCCCCTCCCTTCCCCACAGCCTGTTCCTAACCCTAACCTACCCCATCCATGGCCCTAACCCTCCCTTTCCCAGAGCATGAAGAGCTGAAAAAGAACTTTCACCTGTCTCTATTTCTAAAAGGCATCATTCTCACCGAGGACTCCCATCGATTTCGACTATGTTTATTCTAAAAGTCTTAGAAAAATTTTTGAAAATAAGAGGATAACAGGTGGAAAGTTACACCTGGGCAAGTGCCTGTTGAATTGCAGGGGAGGCAAATTATACTAGAGTATTAGAGTTTAGAGATGATGTAACTGTTCACCTTATTTTCAAACTCTGGATCCATACGTACAATGCTGTTGTGCTCGGAACGCCAAGCAAAGTGACAGCAAGAATTCGATGAGGGATCCCTGCTGTATTCAGGGTTAACCACTCGCATGTTCAGACTTAAGAGCTGCTAACCCTACCTTAAATATTTTGCAGGTAACATTATCCCTGCAATAGAACACAGCTGACTGATTCTGCAGTCCATGCGGATATCAGTTCGGCCCATGCGTATGAGATACATATGGGAGGTGGGCATAGGCATGTAAATTGTACAGTAAGGGTTTGGTTAATACTTCAGGTAGGGTCCTGATGGTGGATAATCAAACCGTATGTAGGAGAGCAGTGCCAATTCCGTACGATAGCCTCCATATTGGAGGCTAATATATGGAAATAAGCCATAACTGTGAATCCGGTTCTAAGTGTCTTAACATACCTTTACTCTACCATCCAGTTCCCAGTAATTCCCCATTCATATGGCTTCAGCTCCCAGTAATTCCCCATTCATATGGCTCCAGCTCCCAGTAATTCCCCATTCATATGGCTCCAGCTCCCAGTAATTCTCCATTCATATTGCTCCAGCTCCCAGTAATTCCACATTCATATGGCTCCAGCTCCAACTAATTCCCCATTCTTATGGCTCCAGCTCCCAGTAATTCCACATTCATACGGCTCCAGCTCCCAGTAATTCCTCATTCATATGGCTCAAGCTTCCAGTAATTCCCCATTCATATGGCTTATGCTCCCAGTAATTCCCCATTCATATTGCTCCAGCTCCCAGTAATTCCCCATTCATATGGCTCCAGCTCCCAGTAATTCCCCATTCATTAGTCTCCATCTTCCCCCTGTTTATACCTTTCTTACCTTTTATTTCTTCCATCCATGTCTCTCCTCCGCAGTGAGTGCCGTCTTCCAGCTCTTTTGTGTGATGCTAGCCATAAAGCAATCTGTTTCCTGCTGTCGGCTGATGCAGCAGTTATACAGGACAGCTAAAATGGGCTTTGCTATCAGCTGTCCTGTGTAGTAACTGCTGCGGCACCTGATAGCAGTCCCTTTTCAGCAATGGATCTCCCAGTTTGAGATGGGTCCGGCAGTTTGACACATCTGTGTTAGAGAGAAGCTATAGAAAATTCTATAGCATATTATGTTCATTTTCTCTTCAATTGTACCAAATGACAGTCATGGGTCCCATTAAATGAAAGTCCTGAGGATCGTGCCGATTTATGCGTACACACTAACATGATTTACTATCAGATCTGTGATTTGTAATGTGCTCCCCTCACACACCCTGTTCTCTACCATAATTTTTATGCACACGTCCCTGTGGGCTGGTTCATAATGGAGGATCATATTTAAAGGCTTAGCCAAGCTCTTAGGGCTGGATCCAGACTTAAGAAGGAGCTTGAAATGGACCTGATTCACACTTAAGAATCTTCTTAAAATAAAAACTTAAAGTCACACCTGGGACAAACCATGGTAATTGCAGGGGTGTCATATTTCATCTGTTGCAAACAGTACTAGTGTTGAGAGGTGATATTTCCCAGGAGTGACTTCCCAAAGTCACTCCTGGGCAAAACCATGTTGATTGCAGGGGGAATTAATTTAATTGTATTCTTTGCATGCAGGGATATATCTTTGGATTGCTTACTGCACACAGATACTGACCAGCTTTATTATCACACTTTTATTTAGACTTGAGCTGGGAAATATTACCTCTCAACACTAGTATTGTTTGCAACAGATGAAATATGACTCCCCTGCAATCAACATGGTTTAGCCCAGGTGTGACTTTTAGTTCTTTTTTTAATAAGATTCTTAAGTGTGAATCAGGTCCATAAAGAGGATGCAAGATCATACTGAAGTTTCCAGAACTCCAAGCTTAGATGCCCATGTTCAAGCAACTAGAGTCATTGTTGCTCTTTTGACAATTAATATTCTTAATTTCACTTCTGCACTTCATTTGTTTATTTTAGAAATCCACTATGCTTATACATATGTGTCGTCTACTATTAATTTTATTAGTTTTGTGTTTACTCCTTTAATCCTCATCCATGGAAATCAGAAACTGAAAAGGGAAATTCAACAAGTTTTACAGAACTTTTATTGCACCTGGATATTTCGTAAAACATAATTATATGTAGTTAGTAGAATTGCATGCAGTTTGGGTAGACAATTGGACTGGGTTGGGCTAGGTTAAAACTGGTTACCTGCTATATGATAATTGGGGTAATTATAATGTAGTATAGAGCATGGACCGACATGTTGCAATGACAATTTGTTGCAATGCCTTACTCAATAACCAAATTATTCAGAAATCCTAAATGATCTCCCCACCACTGGGCTGATCCTATCAAAATTGGCACAAGGTGGTGTGGCGGTAGCCCCAATTTTTGGCTATTGTGTGTTCTATGCAATTGGAGTGGTATGATTTTCAAGATATTGGACCGGATTCACGGATTGGTAAGTTACGTGCCGATTTCTAAGTGCTGCTCTAATGCGGTCTTTTAAGACCTGCAATCTATGTAACGAAACACTACGTAGATAGCGTAAAATATTTACTATGTGTGCCCATTAGCGCAGCACTTACAAATCGGCACGTAACTTACCAATACACGTAGTTGTGAATCCGGTCCATTGTATACTGAGGAGTAACAGCAATAAAAGGTACAAAATTACACATTGAAAAAAACACGTTTAACTGGGGGGGGGGGCGCATATTTAAAATATGAGTTGAGAGGTGGGGTTCTAAAATAGAGCTTAAAAAAGCTGCTCATTTCTGTGCAATAAGCAAATTTAATCGGTGTTTTTCATGTATGCATGCAAACAAAACAAATCAAAACACACCGATTACAAAAGTGCAGATTTTTACTTTTTTGGGGTTTTTTTTGCAACATTGAATCATTCCCAGTGTATAGTCAACTTATATAAGGCCAACATTTATAAGGCAACTCCTGTGTCTAATCATTTTATTACTATGGACTGAGAAAAGCAACTATTGTACATAAGGTATTAGTGTACTGTACATTCTTTTAAAAATATATTTTTGATTTAAGAGTTTAGTGATTATTTAATCATTTCTGTGGTTCATATGAACCTTTAGTTGGTTTATTCCTTTCAATTCAGATATTTCTTTCTTATCTTGTTTTATATTAACTCAACGTTTAATAGAAATTGACCGAATCCATACGCATTACACTCGTAAGTCTCCGCGGTGAAGACTGATGTACGCTAAGCATCATCCTATATTCTATGCGTGTGAAGGTAATGTACTCCCCATACACTCTCTTTGGACGTACAGAGCTTCCTGGCCCAAAATACTGACTTAACTTTTACGTACCCATCCCTTTGGGTGAGGCATGCGTTTGTTATGGAGGATCGTGCATGAGGACTTAGCCCATACCTTCCAACATTTGAGAATCGGAAAGTGGGACAAAATTTCATGGCATCTTGTACCGTCCAGTGGACATGTCTAGGGAAGTGGGTGTGTCTTGTACTTCCCAGAGGGCAGGTCTAGTACTTTTTATCAAATGCTGTTAAGAAAGGTTGATGTCTTTTAAATATTACTAAATGAACTAATATTCAACTAATATTCAAATATTATGCTACACACACTGTAATCAGTGCGCCTGGAGCCGGCAGACTGTCAGAGATTTAACAGCTGCTGGACTCCTGCGGTGCCACTTGATTAGTTTGGCGCCTGGAGATCGCGCTCTGCCCTCCCTACGCCAATGCCCCTAATGCCAGTGCCAGCCTCTATCTGTCCCCTAATGCCAGTGTCTGCCTCTAGTGTCTGCCCCCTAATGCCAGACTCCATCTGCCCCAATTATTTGCCAGTGTCTGCCTCCAATGATTGCCCCCAGCCCCCATCTGCCCAAATTATCTGCCACTTGTGCCTGCCTCCTTGTCTGCCCTTATATATCAGCCTCATTCTGCCCCTATTATTTGCCAGTGCCTGCCTCCAATGATTGCCACCATCTCCATCTGCCCCAATTATCTGCCACTTGTGCCTGCCTCCTTGTCTGCACCCATATGTCAGCCTCCATTCTGCCCCCATTATTTGACAGTGCCTTCCTCCAATGATTGCCACCAGCCTCCATCTGCTCCAGTTTTTTTGCCAGTGTGTCTGCCCCCTTTTGTGAGCCTCCATCTGCCCCCATTGTATGCCAGTGCCTGCCTCCAATGTCTGCCCCCAGCCTCAATCTGCCCAAATGCTATGCCAGTAAGTCTGCCCCTAATTGTCAGCCTCCATCTGCCCCCATTGTACGCCAGTACATGCCTCCAATTATTGCCACCAGCCTCCATCTGCCCCAGTTTATTGCCAGTGTGTCTGCCCCCAAGTGAAGTATGAGCCTCCATCTGCCCCCATTGTATGGCAGTGCCTGCCTCCAATGTTTGCCCCCAGCCTCCATCTGCCCAAATGCTATGCCAGTGTGTCTGCCCCTAATTGTCAGCCTCCATCTGCCCCCATTGTGTGCAAGTACATGCCTCCAATTTTTGCCCCCAGCCTCCATCTGCCCCAGTTTTTTTGCCATTGTGTCTGCCCCCAATGTGAGCCTCCATTCTGCCCACATATGCCATGCCAGGACCTTTGTTTCAACTTTCTTACCTTGCTTTCAATTAAATTCTTCTTTCCTCCGCGATGCTCCCACAGCTCAGCTGCTCGTCGGCGAAATGCGTTACAAAGCATAACAGCCATGTCTGCACATGCACAGTCATATGTCTGACTTCTTGATCTGTTTGGATCTATTTATCAACAGCAAACATTTTTGGGGAAATCTTATATTAAGATATTTAATACACACATTGGGGTAGATCCAGAACTACGTGTGCCGTACGTTTATTCGCGGAACATATTTTCGTGCACGTAAGTTCGCTACACTCCCCTCGGCACACCCTTTGCACGGACGTATTTTGTCAAGATACGCTTCCCAAACCCTACCTTAACTTTTTCACACGTAACAGCATACGTCCGCTAATGGACGTATAGACTACGTGAACGTACGCCGCTTAGCACACCCATACTGTACACTTTACATACAAACCTCCACCTACTTCACGTAAAACGAACGTATTCTTGACTCACGTAAAATTGGCACGCCCATACGTAAGTATTTACGTGACAAATACGTGAATGGCCCATACGTTAACAATTACGCTTTGTGAATGTGCGTATTTTCTATGGTGCGCATGCGCAGTGTTCGCAACTGCGATTTTACGTTTCCGCCATGCGTAAAATTGTGGGGAAGCGTAGTTCTGGATCAGGCCCATTATATATAAACAATATTTATCCAGAAATGTCAAATTAATCAAAAAATAGTTTTACAGTTTAAAGATCGGATTTTATTAAAATAAAAGGGTTTACAAACTTTTTAGTTTTTTTGGTGCACTGCCTCTTCCTTTATGTAGAATACAATGAAACATCTTTAGAGATCATACAGTATTAAGACATCAAGACTGGGGTGAAGACATTGTTGTGTGTAACAAATACAGAACAAAGAATGTATTTCAAAGTTGTGTTTGATAATACAAATGAAATGGCACACTTATATTCCTACCCTTAAAAACATGTACATTAAATTATTCATTAAAATACAACTCTATACCGTACGCTGCTTTCTGTGTTATCATTGAAATGCATGTTGCCCAAAAGTGGTTTTAATCTCCAATTATATCTTTCCTGAATTTCACACAAACATTGCTGGATTTAATGTTACCAGTGCACAAAGTCCGGTTAATATTACCCTGTGCTCCTAAGGAACGTTCTTGTATATGATATGGTTCAAATTCCTGGCTGTGGGTACTTACTGGATGGTCAGTTTGGGGCAACTTATAGAAAAGATATGTATAATACGTGTACCGTTCAACAAATCCCATAGCAGTGGCATCCACACTGATCAGCAAGCTCCTGAAGTCCACGTTTGCGCTCACCATGATAGAGCTGAACCTCTGTTTGGGTCACATAAGGTAAAATGCCTTATGTGAGTCTCTGCGTTAGACTTCAACAGAGTTCCCACTAAGTTAGGTGTTTAGAGTTAATATGGGCAAAGTGCTAGTGCAAGAACAGAATAGCACCAAGTTGGGTGCAAATTAACTGATGCATTTCGTCTATATAACTCAGACTTTTACAAAGCTTTGTGATATGGACAGACGAGAAGCTCAGTGTTTATCCCGGGGTGACCACATGAGGTCAAAGGTGGCAGATTCTAGGAATGGTGGGTGGACTTGCCAAGGGAGTACTAAGCAGAACCTAAAGACAAGACTAGAAACAAATCCCCACAAGTGAATAGACAGTGAAGACACTCGCTCGAACAAACAGAGCATAGAAGGAGAAAAAGAAAACAAAGGGAGAGTACAGGAGCAGGGGCCTAGTAAGGGCAAAACAAAAAACAAAGAACAGAAGGAACGATCATGTACAAAGGTCACTCAGCAATTAATAAGAATCATCAGGGAGTGGAGCGAAAAGGCTGGGAACGCACTTGAAAACCCTATAAACATTAGAGTGGGTATCAGCTGTCGGTTCTATATAGAGATCACTGACCAATCAGCGGACAGCAGCCATCATGCCCCCACTCCTGATTGGCTGTTGTCCTGGCTGCTAGGAAACAGCAGCAATGGCAAGCACCTGAGAGAGGGGAGAGAGCGGGTCACCCTGGGTATATACCTACAAGCTGTCACATACATGTGGCAGCATGCAACAGCCAGAAAGAGGGGAGAGAGCTTGTTGTCCCGAGAATGTGTAAGCAGGCCTCTTGCCTCATTAACCCTGGTAGTAAGAGATTTGCTGTTCAGCCTGATATCCTATTTAACAAACACCTACAAGGTCAATGCTACACAGCCTAGAGACCCTAAAGATCCGGCATGGCCTGATGGAGGGAGCCCACCCTCACTCTCCATCCACAACTCCAGGAACCCTAAATCCAGCTTTTACCAAAACCAAAAAGACTTTGTAGACTTGTTGAAACACACAACAACCTCAACATCCTCTGAAGCTTCCATAGCAACACACAAATACACAGTGCTTGGACTATAGCTGCTAATGACGCAGTGGTTCAGTCACTGTGAAACGATACACAGATTACGTACAATAGCTACTACGCATGCCCAGTAGCTACTGTTTATTGAACTACGTCCGTCTATGGAAGACGGACGTAGTTCTGGATCCGGCCCATTGTGCAGTACATCTTACACTAAATTGTGGATCCAATAGGATCTAGGGTCAGTATTGTTTATTTTTTTTTAAATCAACTGTACAATCTTAATCAGGGTTGCCAACTCTCCTGGAATATCCGGGAGACTCCTGAAATTTGGGCAGTTCTCATGGTATCCTGGGAGAGTCAGCAAAGCTCCCGCAAGTCCCGACCCCCTAATAAACTCTATTGTAATCCCTAGACTTACTAAGGATGGGCGAGACTTGATGATGTAATCAAGCCCCGCCCACCCCCTGGAACACTAGCAATCACAATAGTGATTAACAGGGGACAGGGCTTAATGAAGCAATTTGCATAAATTGCGTCATTAAGCCTTGCCCCTTGCGAGGCTTAATAACGTGATGGAGATCCCCGAGGGAAGCCTTAAAAAGTCGGCAACCCTGATCTTAATAAGCCATGTGGCGCTGATCTGTTGACACTTTCTCTTTCTATGTTGGGACCTGATTCACAACTAAAAACGTTTACTAAATTACATGCTCCAGATGCGGATGGATGACGTGCATACACACTGCATGTGCAGTACACAAACATACGTGCGAACAACAGGAACGAATGATTCACAAACATGGGGCCTAATTCAGACTTAAGAAGGAGCTTGAAAATAAGAGAGAAAAGTTATTCCTGGGCTAAACCATGTTGATTTCAGGGGGAGTCAAGTTAATTGTATTCTTTGCATGCAGGGATATAGCTTTGAATTGTTTATTATTATTATTATTATTATTATTATTATCGTTTATTTATAAAGCTCCACAAGGTGTCCGCAGTGCCGTACAAAATAAATCAAAATACAGTACAGACATACAAGGCAGGGATGGACAGCATAGTACATAATAAATATAAAAATATCACAAAAATACAATAAAGTGAAGCAAGCACAGAACGCAAGGCAAAATGGGAGGTGTCAAGCTTGGTAGATCAGGGAGGAGGGGATAGTGCGCAGTGAGAGTTTAAGAGGGAGTCACCAAGTGGGGATGGTGTAAAAGGGTAGCTGGTGTGAGCAGAGGAGAGGGGGAAGGAACGAAAAAAAAGGCATAGATGTAGGATACAGTGAGGATGTTAAGTGGAGGAGGGTTAAGCTAGCCTGAACAGGTGCATTTTGAGTGAATGCTTGAAGACCTGCAATGTGTGGGAAAGTCTGACTGAAGAAGGGAGGTCATTCCAGAGCAGAGGTGCAGCACAGGAGAAGTCCTGGATATGGGCGTGAGATGTGGTTATCAGTAAAGAGGTCAGACAGTGTTGGTTAGCAGTAACAGCTTTACTATTACACTGTTATTTAGAGTTGGGCTGAGAAACGCCACCTCTGAACTCTAATACTATTTGTAACAGATGAAATATGACTCCCCTGAAAACAACATGGTTTAGCCCAAGAGTAACTTCGTGCCATAAGGTTTCTGCATTTGTACATAGAGGGGCATGACTCTTAATGCAAATGTACGACACACAGACTATTAATGTACAGTAGGGGTGTGCCTTTAGTGTTACGAGTGATGCACAAGTGCGCTATCTGGGCCTAAACAATATGTATGGAAAAATGTATGGTTGCCTTTACTTCTCTTAAGTCATTGGCCCAGATCCTGACTTAAGTAAGACAAGGGACTTACACAAGTCATTTGCATAATTTCCCTGTCTGGAAACATCTGCACATGCGCACACCAGATGGTCCACGTGCATACTTACTGTCGTATGTAACTAAGTTACATATGACAGTAAGTACGCACAAGTGCCAGACTCTTAATTTACGATGGTCGTATCCCAGCCATATAAATTAGGGTTTGGAGGTGGGGGATTCCCCGTCATGACTAGTCGTATAAACTTAAGGTAGGAATCTAGACACGTAAGTGTCCAGATTTACTACCGTGAGTGGGGAGTACATGTAAATCATGCAGGGGTCTGGATCTGGGTCATTGGGCCGCCTAACGGGCACCCGAGGTCATTACGGCCGGCATCATAGTGAGAAGTGCAAGCCCTGTGCACTCCCCGCTAAAGATAGTAAAACTTACGTGTCCAGATTCCTACCTTAACACTTACGATTTGTCGTAACGGGGCTTCCCCCGCCCCAAGCCCTAATTTAAACACCTATCTTTGCCTATATGGCAGAGATGCGGCAAATGGTACAGCCCCTTTACGTAACAGCCAGCGTACGTAATGTACGTTATGTACACCGGGCACTACTCCAGCGTAAGGTTTTGCGCATGTGCGCAACCTTCTTGACAGTGGAATTACGCAATCGCCAGGATCTGGGCCATTGTCTGTATGATCTCTATGAGGCTATGCGTATTGTCTTTCTGGTTTGTTTAGCCCACACCTGTAGTGTGTTGTTTATGAATAGATCAGATCACAATACACATAATAATAAACACATAACTGTAGATTAGAAACAGTAATTCACACTTCATTTTGTTATTTTTTTTTATATTCTAATAAGCATAGATTTTATGCAAACAAAAACACACACTTACAATAATCAATATAACAAACTTAGAACACATACAACAAGACACACAGCGATTGTTTCACAATTTTGATTTTTTAGCAAGTATATAAGACAACAATGTCGTTTTTTTTAAATGTTATTTTAGTGGTAATATATTCATGTTTTTAGATGGAAACACAATTAAAACATTTAGAAAAAAAAAATACATAGTTAAGTGAAACCATATTGCAGGTAATTCATTACACAATGGGTCATTAAGGGTTAAAGTAATAAAATGTCAACTTGATAGTAAAACAATGAAATTGCCTATTTCATTTATCAATCTGTAATTAACACCTATGAACAAAATTAAGCTGGGCGTTTAAATCAATAAGGGGCTGATTCAGAGATGCACTTACACCTTTTTTTAGGTGGAAGTGTACAGCTCGGCTAAACCATTTTTCAAAGTAAGGGGTGTTAATTAATGTAAAAAATTTTGCATGCAGGGAAAATACATTACTTTTACACAGAACTAAAATACTGCAATAGTTTTATGCAATAGTTTTATGCAATAGTTTTATGTTTATTCTATAAAATATAGTTGAGCGAAGAAACTTCACCTCCTAATTTTATTTCTGGTTTTACAATTTAACCTGCCTTTCCTTGCAGTTCAACATGGTATTGCTCAGGTCTACACTTGCGCCTAAAAAAAGGTGGAAGTGCAACTCTGAATCAGCCCCTAAGTGCATATGTTTGCGGGTCTGTGAATGCTGAGACATTTTAAGAAACTTTAATGGCCATATAATTCACATCTAGGTTACACATCCATTCTTTAAAGCACCTACTGCAGAGATCTGACCGTAAGGGGCACTTTTGTGACTGGGGGTTAACTTGATATTTGTTTCATCTCTCAATCTGTCTGTTGGATCCCTGTCATGCATATATTTACATAAGAATGCACTTGTTACTATGGTAATTATTACCCACCGAGTCTGTTTGACATTACATGGTTCTATCTTTATAGTTTCATAAGGACTATTTAATATTGTAAAGTGCTACGTAACATATTGCAACTATATACAAACTCATGGCTGGTTCCCTTGCAAAAATGTGACTGGAAAATAAAACATGTTCTATAGACATAAACTACCATTCTAATGCTTCAGTGTTTCATTTCTGTATTCTTTATTTCATGCAAGGCAATAAGTTTAATATTTTTCTCAGTTTAACCTTCACTTTACTGCTCGCATTAATCATTAAACAGGTGATCAGCGCATGACAGGATGAAAATATTACAGTCAAAACATACATAAATGCATCACCTGGCACTACAAACATTAAAAGACACACCGAAACCATATAAAAAATATTGATGACAAAAAGAGAGAAGACCATTTTGTTTATAAAAAAATAGACCCCCAAATTGGGTCTGGTGAAGTCAGAGCCATTTTGTTGCATGTGTTTTATGTGCCTGTTGAGAAAGATGATGATAGTTATTGCTGATATGACAAGTAAAATATATAGTAGTAATGTTGGTAGGGAATATATTAATTCTTTAGAAATTAAGACTGTATGATAAGGATCTGAAGTAGTTTGATTGAAGGGTATCTGTTCACCTGTAACAAAATCTTTTGGCCTGATAATGGATAAAAGAATTAAAACGATTGGGGAAGCTAAAATCCATGGAAAAGTCTTGGGAAAATATCTCTGTAGACCGGAGTAAAACCTTTGGTTGATGATAACGATCTTCAGACAGTAGTTCACACAAAGCAATGTGTTATAACATACTGTACAGTTGATGGTAATTGGTGGCATGAATGAAAAAAAAAACAGTGTTTGTTCGTTTAAAAACCCAAGCATTGAATTGGTATGTTTGATGACTTTTATCAACTGTTGCATCAAAGTACAGGCACTTATGATAAATATTAGTTGGTCTCCAGGGTTCAGCATCTTCCTCTTGATCAAATCCATAATATTTACATAGACAATCAATGCATTTGTTGGGGCCAAAAACACAAAGAATACCACATTAATTGCAAATGAGAAAATATCTAAGTTTTCACCCATTTTGATGATTTTTGGGCAGGGAGTTTGTAGAACGACTCACAGACTTCTCTGACAAGAAAATAATATGGTTTAGTCATTTGATATTGAACTGATTCAATAAATACTTACATATTTATATACGAGTAAAGATGAATAGAATGAATCTATGTTATTTGCAATGCAAAAATTGTAAATATCCCTTTAGTAGTTATTCAAATGTCAGAGTTGAGATTTTTGAAATTTCATGAAAATGTTTGCGCAGTGGTGAGGGAACAGGATTAACCAGTGAATAACCTTGACTTGGGCATGGTCTTCAACACCAGTCTAAAAGACCATGGGCAGCTCTGACTTCTTAAGTGTGGAATCTCCTTAAAATAACCTACTATGCATGTGTACGCAATTGACTCAGTGTGGTCTTTAAAAACTGCACAAAGTAATTTAGGCAGAAGGAGGCGTGCTAATGCCGCCTCGGAGAGGTTTTAGTTAAAAGTGGGAATGGGGAGAGATTTAGATTAGCCGGGGAGGGCGGGGTTAGGGATTTAAATTAGCCGGGGAGGGCGGGAAGAGGGTTTCTCCATGCATATTTTCCTTCTTCAGAAGGAAAATATGCACAATTACTTAAGGAAGCCTTATGGCACTCTTAAGTGCCATAAGGGGAAGGGGCCGGATCTTGACCTAGCGGCGCCTTATGGCCACCCGAGGTGAGTACGTGCGGTATCAAAGCGGGGAGTACACACCCCGTGCTCTCCCCGCTGTCGGTAGTAAATCTGGACACTTACGTGTTCAGATTCCTACCCTAACTGTTGTGATCAGGTTTGCAGCCTTATGGCATACGTGCTGGGGGGAGAAAGCCCCCTTTTTGTAAGAGCCGGCGTACCTAACTTATGTTACATACGCCGGCCTTACGGCATCGTAAGAAAGTTGTGCGCATGCGCACAACCTTCAAAACTGGGGAATTACGCACGACATGTACATAATTCCCCTAGCGGCCGTTCCTTAGGATCCGGCCCAAAGTTCCTAAAAACCAGGGGGCGGATTAGGGGCAGGAAGAGTTTTCTGCACTTCGGTCAGCACCTAACTCACTCTTAAGTGTGAACACAGTTCCATATCTTAGATCCTGAAATGTAACTCAAATTAGCTGAGTCTAGTGGAACATATTAAGAAGCATATTTTTTAGCTGTTTTACATATAGGGCTGGATCCCGACCCCCGAACTTGGAAGGTTATAAATATAACCAAGTGGCAGAATATTTCTCATTTGGCACGGGGATGTTCTGGCAGCAGGACTGTTTGTAGCATCAGTACCGGGGTTTTTTTTTTCATTTTGCCAAGACTTTTCCCAAGATTAAAAGGGTGGTAGGCTGTTTCCATTACAGGTGAAGATCCCTTCCAAGTTATACCCCGTTCACATTACCACCTAAAAGCCGGGGTTTTCATGAAATTGCCGGGTTTCATGAAAACCCCGGCTTTTTTTGGCAATCT